>VZRZ01002163.1:0-115484 GCA_013398175.1 Climacteris rufus | reverse complement strand
ACTGTGTCCATTCCTCACCAGACCAAAACCCCTTCTGTGGGAGATCACTCCCTTCTGCACCGTCTCCGCTCCAAGTTTGGTTTAAGTTTCTCACCACAGGCCACGAGAATGTCTCAGTTCCGATAAACAAGGAACCTCCTCCCTCGCTGCTCCTCTTCTTTGGCAGACTGGCAGAGTTTGCTGACTTTCATATCTGATGTTTCAGTTGTTTTTCTTAGTTGATTGCTATACTTTCCTATATAGTTTTCCCCTGCCTAACCTACACCTACGTGACTACATGGCGCACGCATGCATGCTACAGAGATTGCTTCTTAAATATACTGTCTCAGAGCTGTCACTCTCCTTCCTAATTGGCTCAACTCTGGAAAACAGCACATCAATCTCCCAGGAGCCATCAGATATAGGTCCTGAGTGGACAGCTGCGGGAGCATCTGGAAGCTCCTTACAGGAGCCATCTTTTGGCCCCTACCACACCCAAAATCTAGACCTCCCCAAACTCCTCAAACCACCACAAAAGTGACTGGCAAAAGTAAATAGATAAAATATGTGTTGTGAGGGGTGCTTGGAAAAACAATAGGAGTGGAAAACTTCAAGGTAAATCTTTTGCATTTTCAAAAGTTGTTTATGAAGAGAAAAAAGAAACATATAAAATTTGATGATAATATTATTGTTCCATTCTGTAGCTGAGTTTTCTGCTCAAAATCAGGATATAACAAATGCTACAATGCCTGGCTGAAACCTTGTGTTAGGTCTGGCTGATATGGAGCTAATTTTCCCCATATCATCCCTTCCATCATAGTGCTGTGCTTTGGATTGGTACCTGGATTGGCTACTGCTGAGCAGTGTTGGCACAGCATGAAGCTGTCTCTCAAGCATTGCCCCTCTTCAGCATTCTGGGAGTCAGCAAGTTCTTGTGATGAGACGTAGCCGGGGCAGCTGACTCAAACTGACCAAAGAGATACCATGTGGTATCTGTTCAGCAAAAAGAGATGAGTGGGGATGGCTGGTGCTGTGTGGGGTGGGGTTGGCATCATCAGTTATTGTGTTGTTTCAACTCCCACATGTACTGAAGTGCTATTATCCTGGAAACAGATGGACATCACCTGCTTATGGGAAGTAGAAAATTAATCTAAAGAATAAATGTTTTGTTTTCCTTTGCTTCTGCACTTGGTCTTTTCTTTTGCTTTATTAAAGTGCCTTTATCTTAACCCACAAGTTTTTTCCATCTTGTTTTCTTCCCTGCATCCTGCTGAGAAGGGTAGTGATAGAGCAGACAAGGTCAACCCATCACAAATCTCTAGTTAGTATTACAATAAACCCCAATGAGTCACATTTCTATACTTGAAGAAACAAGAAACATTGAACTGTAATTTCATTTTGTTTTCCTTCAAAGTATGGGGTTTTCAACTTCAGTAGTGACTCCAGCAGTGCACAGAAAGCAATATAAAATCTTTAGGCCTATGATTTTCAAACATAGATGAAAAGGTCAAGAATATTTCATGCACAAAATAAATGTCAAGAAGCATGAATTTCAAAATGGCCTTGGCATTCCATCTGTATAAACCTGATCCCAGATCAATGAAAAATTTCCTGGATGGCCATTTCAGGAGTTACAGGAAATGGCTCAATGTCCAGATTGAAACTCGTAGTGAGTGGTGTCTCTCAAGGGTCCATACTGGGACAGAGATTATTAAATATTTTCATCTGTGACATAGACAGTGGGGTCAAGTGCATGCTCAGCAAGTGTGCAGACAGCAACAAGCTGAGTGGTATGGTTAATATATTTGAGGGAAGAGATGGCATCCAGAGGGACCTTGACAGGTTAGAGAAGTAAGTTCATGCAAACCTCGTGAAGTTCAACATGACCAATTGGAAAGAATGTCCTATGAAGAGCAGCTAAGGACTTTGAGTTTGTCTGTTTTGGAGAAAAGGATACTGAGGGATCACCTCATTGCTCTTTGCAGCTTTCTGAGGAGGGGGTGCAGTGAGGGAGATACTTCCCCTCTCCTCTGCTCTTGTGACACACCATCTGAAATACTGTATCCAGCACTGGGGCTCCCAGTACAAGAAAGAAATGGAACTGTTAAAGGGGATCCAGAGGAGATGAACCATGAAAATCATCAGAAGGCCGCAACATCTTTCCCACAGAGAAAGGCGGAGAGAGTTGTGGTAGTTCATTCATTCTCTTCACCTGAAGAGAAGGTCTTGGGGAGACCTTTCAGATTTTCAGCACTTAAAGCAGGTGTCTAAGAAATACAGGGACTTTTTACCAAGGTCTGTAATGAAAAGACAGAATAGTGGTTTTAAACTAAAAGAGGGTAGGTTTAGGTTGGACATAGGAAAAAGTTTTTTACTGTAAGAGTGATGAGACACTGAAATAGGTTGTCTAGAGTAGTTGTGGATGACCCATCATTAAGAACTATTCAAAGTCACACTGTGTCCAAGCCAGGGGGTGCCCAAGGGCTAACCAGGGTTTGGACCTTCCTAGAGAAAGCTTCCCGCAAGGGAAGAGCCTTTCCAGGGGCCTTTGTAACTTCTCCAGAATGGCGTGTGGTCTCAAAGAGTGTAGCCGCTTTGGCTAGAAGTGTTTTCAGCTCATAGTGATTTAGCTCTTTGTGAGATCAGCTCAAAGAGACCACCTGGGCAAGCCCAGGGACAGAGAGAGACGAGGGAGCTTTGCGTGGTGAATTCCACAGGTAAGCTTTATTCAGCCATCCCCATGAAGGGAACCAGAAGCTAGGCTTTCCCCTCAAAGTCAGGGGTGCTCACAGGGGGTTTATATGGGGAAGGCAGGGTGGGATGGACATCAGTTTAGCCAACAGGATACAGACTATTACCATAAAAAGAGCAAGGCATGTTGGGGGTAGCTTCTGGTCACCGTGAACTATAGGAGGGTTCTTAACTCTGGGGATTTGGCCTTCAGGCATCTTTCCTCCAAGGGAGAGCAGAGAGCTCCAACGTCAGTGGCTGGCAGCCCTCCACAACACTGGATGGTGTTTTTAGCAACCTGAGCTAGTGGAAGATGTTCCTGCCCATGGCAGAGTCATTGGACTAGATGATTTTTAAAGGTGGCTTCCAACCTGAACCATTCTATGATTCTATGAAATTATGATTCTGTGACACCATGATTTTTACTGGCTGCCAGATGCTGACCAAGTCACTTTCTCATTCCCTTCCCTCAACAGGATGTTGCATCTGTGGGGTAGAAAGTTTTTAGGTCAAGAAATAGGAGATCATTCACTATTTAGCGTCACAGGCAAAAGAGGCTCAACATGGGGGAAGTAATTTCATTTTTTCCATTAAAATAGATTTGCATAGTGAAAAGTAAATGAAGAGAACATCTCCAACTTCCCCATTCTTCTCATGCTGCTTTACTCTAGACACTTTTATCTCCGTTTTCCTGAGAGGGGCAGGACTGGAGAATGGGGATTATAGTTAGTTCATAATAGTTCCTCTCTTCTGCTCCTTCCTCCTTACATTTTTCACCTGCCCCAGTGTAGGTTCTCACCATGATCTGAAACCCTCAGGAAAAAAACTGATCAAACATGTATCTGCCATAGACCACAGTTCCTGTCAAGACAATTTGATTCAGCATAGTCTTTCCCTGGGCCACAGTTCCTAGAAGAAATACTGGTCTGCACCCCTATAGCATCTCCTGCAGGGAAATAGCTGTTCCTGTAACTGAAGTACTCCTTCCTCCCTTCCTCCCTTCCTTCCCTTCCTCCCTTCCTTCCCTTCCTCCCTTCCTTCCCTTCATTTCCATCCTTTCCTTCTTTCTCCCTGTCTGATCTTTATGTTTGTAGGATTGTTTCTTTCAGTGAAGACCTGCAAGGGGAAGAAGAGGTACTTCAGCAGTATCATTGTGATGAAAATTAGGAGCCTCAGCAAGGCCTTATCCTTGTTTTCCTTAGGAGCTCCTTCTAAGCAAAGACTATCACCCTCAGCCCTTGCCTGAGCTACAATTCATGTGTATTGTAGTCAAGTGTGTGTCTATCCATGCACTCTGTTGATCTGCACCTTGACAGGTGAGTTCGGCTTCTTATCACAAATATACCCTATACTCTGAGCCTGGAGCTTCCCACTGGCTGCCTCCCTGTGCCTGTCCTGTCCCCTTGGTGAGAGCACCTTCCCTGCTCAACCAAGCATCCACTGCAGCACCTGCCCCCCAGGGAGTGGCCAGCCTGCACTACACAGAATTATATATTTGCATATCATTGTGTACATATAAAAAAATTCATTAAACCTGCATACTGAGTTTTGTATTCTGACAGAGAAACTGATGCAACAGACATTCAAAGAGAAAAGTTAAATGTGATGCTGGACTGCTGTGTATAGTTTTTGAAGGTAGCTGTTCCAAAATAGCTGCATTTCCCAAAACATTTTCTGAGCAATCAGAATTTCATACAGGCTGAATTACCCACCACCTTTGTGGATTCCTGGTATTTACCTTGAGGCACGTCCATTTAGACTGAGTGAAAGACTCATCATTGATTGTCCTGAGAAATGACAGTGTTAGAATGGACGAAAAAGGGTATGCAGTTCAGCAAGGCAATACCACTGATAGCTTGAGTATGAGAAGCTCTCAGTTTTTATGTTTTTCCACAGGTAGAATAAAATTTCTTGTCTACTTGCTGTAAAGAGGGTTCACTTCCAGTGATTGGTGGGGGTTGCAGGGAGTCCACAACCTGGGACTCAGCAAGGCAATACCAATGATAGCTTGAGTATGAGAAGCTCTCAGTTTTTATGTTTTTCCACAGGTAGAATAAAATTTCTTGTCTACTTGCTGTAAAGAGGGTTCACTTCCAGTGATTGGTGGGGGTTGCAGGGAGTCCACAACCTGGGATGGAAAATTTCATGGCATTTAAGGTGTCACTTTTACTATTGTTCATTCTATTTCTGTGGACATACACTGGTGCTCTAAGACGGTCCTTGTTTCTTAGGTACCTTCAAGGACCAGATAAAATATGTGTTTACCACAGTAAAGAATGGTGTCCTCATGCTGTTAAATTTTTTTTCTAGCTAGAGATATGTGAAAATAATCTCAGTATGAAACCCATCAGTACTACATCTCACTATAGTGCGGCACATAAACTTACATGGTTTTAGCCTTTGGGTGGGTCAGGTAGTCTCTGAGATCTGTCAAAAATGAGCTGATTTTCTAGCATTACATTTGATATCAATTTTTATATGTTAAGATAATGAAATTTCTTTATACTCAACAACAGAAACTACGTTTTATATTTGAAAGTATAAGATATAGCCTTTTTCAAACTCCAGTGCTATTGGGAGAAAACTTCTACAGCTCTTTCTAATGTCCTTCCCACACTGTTGCTACCAACTGTAATCAAATCCACTCTTTTCATTCAGTGTACTCATTATCTATCATATGGCAGCCCACCACTTTTGCCTCAGGATGGAGGAACTAATAGTAAACTGCAGCTCTGCTTCACACCTAGCCAGAGCTCTGCTAGGCCAAGTGAGAAAGTATTTTAATTTTATTTGCATAAAATGCTACCATGAAAAAAGGGAAAGCTATGCAGTATTTATATAATATAAGTTCCTTAGTATCAGTTTTGCTATTCATATTCACTAGGTGAAAATGATCTTTACAGCCTTTTGAAGCCTCAAAAACCCTTAAGATATGTCTGGTTTGAGTTGCAGCTATTTTTTTATTAATCTGAGCTTTTTTTGGCTTTGGCTTCTGTACATTATCTAAGGCTTGCTCAGCCAGCTGGTCTGAGAAATAGAGCAAAACTCATTAGAACATGCAAAGTATATGCCTGGCATCACCATTTCAATTCCTGCATGATCAGCTCACAATCTACAAAGAAATTTCAGAAGGACTTTTTTGCCAGGACACTGCAGGAAATGGGAACTGTGCCACAAGAGGTCAAAGACAATCTAGCTGAGGGTAGTTTTCTGGGTGCAAATGAATAATTTGCTGTTCTCATTAAATTCTACCCAATTATATGATAAAACCTTAACCATCAAATCTTTGGCTTTGAATTACTGCTTTTAGCAGACTCAGTTTCTAGCAGGCTCATTTTCCAACATGTGGATTGGGAGAATATAAATGTCTTTCTGGGCATTAAGCAGAAAATTATCAGGAAGATTCAGGTAGTTACTTTATTACTGGCAACTGAGCAAGATAAAACAATATAAAGGATCATTTCTGATTATCTTAGAAAAAAAAGCCAAAAAGAGTATAAAAATAAACAAAGATGGTGTTCCTACTGAGTCCGAATGAGGCCCAGCAATTTCCACAGAAGCTCAAATAGGTTCTAAGCCTTGGGAATGATTTTGATTAAATGGAACTTAAGTTTTGGAAATTTAGACTGGCTTCAGTCAGCTACTTTTGAGCGATACTGAGACTATCTGATTCAACATAACAGCATTGCCTAGCAAGCAGAGATTTTTCTGAGTGCCTGTGTTAGCTTTACATTTCCATTAATTGCACCATCTTTCATTGTGTCTATACTACTAGTGATGAGGTTATTTCTGGACACTAGCATACTCTTGTTTATACTGCTTATTTATGGAACAGGAATATTTTATCAGCTTCTAGCATGGAATTGCATTGGGACATTCAGTCTTCTCCCAAGCACTTTCCAGATATGATAGGGAGGGAACTGGCACTAGCCAGGATTATTTCTCACACTAACTTTAGAAGGAGTCTATTTTGGATGCAAATGAAGAATTATGATCTGTTTGTAAATATAATTTTGCCACGTTTGCCTGTATCTGAGACAATATTTTATATTAGGGTTTGAGCCTTTACAGTTCTCTGAGCTGATGTATAACTCATTCTACAGTCATTAAACAACCAATGCATCCCTGAATGTTGCTATTCTCTTCCCCATACCTTGGCCATGTGTCTGAGACTCTCAGTGTTAGTTATACAGATACACATCCTTCAGTTTCATTAAGAATGTTCATTTTGGAAATGTTACAGATGTTGGGGATTTTTTTCTCCAGTATCAAAAAAGTAGGCAGAGGAATTGTTTTCTTTTTTATTTACCAGTGCACTAGCAATATAATTTAGATTTGTAGATGAAAAAAAGTAAAACAAAACACAAGAAAAACAAAACCCAAAAGCTGAAAAACACAGTTTTCCTTAAGTGGAAGACAGGAGAATTACAGTCTGAAATACATCCATTTCCTTCAGTTACTGACCTTGTTTTCAACACAATTTCAACAAAAACCCTCCCATTCTCATGTGTCTTTCCTCGGGACTGCCTGAGTTCAAGTAGAGACCATAGACAAGGCATTATATTAAGATCACAGTTTTATAAATAAAATTACTCCTAGAAATATATTGCTTATTATCCCTGTCAAAGACTTAAACAGTTCTTGCCTTAAATATTTTTATAACAAAACTGTATAAAGAAGTCATGGCCACCACCCCTCCCAGGAGATGCCTGACTGGAACTTTGGACTGAAAGTCAAACTGCTGAGATTAGATAATGGGAACGCTATTGTTCGGTCATCTCAGGCTGAGGGAAAGGTATACATCCACAAAAGACCAGGGCTGAGAATGCATCCCTGGCTAAGTTTTGGGTTGGAGGAGAACACAGCTCGCAGAAGCCGGGTTTACACAAACTCCCACCAACCAAGGGGGTGGGGGGGAGGAGGTTTTTGGGTACATGGCGCAACCTCAGCCCAGAGGCACTGAACACCCATCCTCCTTACACAAACTGGCCCAGTTGTGAAATCCCCAGTCCCACAGGTCACGTCCATGGGACTTTCATGCGAGAGGCAGCTGAGGGGAGTCATAATCCATCAAAGACAACCCAAAGTGCCTCCCAGGAACTTTGCACCACAAAGTGCACGTGATGTAACAGATCCAGAGTCTGCTGCAAGAGACAATGGCAAACCTGCCCCGCTCCCACTGGGAGGTGCCTGGATTTTCCTACCTGGCCTGAGCATATATTTACTCATGGAATTCTATGCTTTTTGGGGGACCCTCACCTCCAAGAAGACCTGCTGGAGAGGATCAATGCAACATCGTTGGGATCCATGGAGTGGTGATATTTTCTTTCTCTGTCACTCTCTTTCTGTCCCCCCACCTCTTTTTGTATTTCTTTCTCTTAACTTCTCTCTCTCTCCTGTCTTTACTACAAATAAAATCCATACTATTGACACTAGCATATGGTCTCGTTTGTGCCTTAATTCAGACAGAAGAATGTCTAAATAACCTTAATAAACTGAACCTTAATAACCCCTTTGATTTCTTCTCTTCCTTTGTATCCAAATGGCATGAAGGCAATGTGGTAGTTACCTCCTGGTAACTCAGCAGCTATGCTGGAACACAAGTCAGACTCTCCTTAGGTTACATTGAAAACAGGCAACCTGTTTCTTCCTTTCTCCTTCACTGCTCAAAATAATGAGATTTCCACTGTTATTACATTCAGTTGAAAAAAATTTTAATTGTTTTAAAGGCTATTCTTAATTATGGAATCCATATGGTCTTTTTGGAATGGGAAGTTACTAAAAGGACACTGGCATATGTTCCCACTATCCATTTAAACATAGCTTAGAGTTATGCCCATGTCTATACATAAAATAAAGTGATGTAATATCAGATCCTTATATCAGATCCTTATTTATATAACTGTCACAAATATTAACCTGACCAGGACCATGATCATATGCTACCCTGAAAAAGAATTATATATCAGTCCTATGTAAGCAGAAAAAAA
Source organism: Climacteris rufus (assembly GCA_013398175.1). Lineage (NCBI taxonomy): Eukaryota > Metazoa > Chordata > Aves > Passeriformes > Climacteridae > Climacteris > Climacteris rufus. Next base: position 106,785 of record VZRZ01002163.1, on the reverse strand, counting down.
AAAAAAAAAAAAAAAAAAAAAAAAAAAAAATTTGTAAGGGTGCTGGAAGCATTCATAAATGTTTCATTCTGTTTCCTTAATCTCTTCCAAATTTCCAGACCATAGGCTAGGCTAAACAGTTATCTTCATATCAGGGCTTAACCACAGCCATGAACTAAGTACCACATAGTTGCCTGCTTATTCTCCCCCTGATGCTCACTCACTTTTTCCAGCACAGGGAAAAGAATCAGAAGAACAAAAATGAGAAAACTCGTAGGCTGATATAAAGACAGTCAGGTAAAGAAAAAAGCTGTGTGCAGAAGCAAAACATTTTTAGTCTTGCCTTTCTGGAAAAGTAAAAGGATAACATACAGTATACAGTGATGCCATCCAAAGTGAGATGATGAGAGGAAATCAGAACACATGATTTGATGAAGATTAGGAGGTCAGAAATAAAACAAGCTTGGAACTTGCCATAGTTCAGAAAGTTTTTATTGGAGAATGAAATAAGGTACAGGGTTTTTTTCCCCCTATATATGACTAAACCCCAATAATTTTAACTGTGATGCTTTGGTACCCCCCTTTACTCTTCTGTCTGTCTCTACCAAAAGCATAAGGAAATACTCTTCCTTACTGCAGAGACAGTGATTCAAAGAATGTATGGGGCAGTGATGAAAAAAAACCAAAAAAATACAGCACATATAAACTGCATTTACTGACATGTGAATGGATATAAAAATATTAAGTTCAGTAAAGTGTAACTGTATAATTATAATTATAACTGTATAATTATAAATGTAACTGTATATTATAATTTCAGCCTTATAATTATAAGGCTGAAATTTCTGTCAGAAGAATATATTTTTCACCGCTGACTTATCTTCACAAGCATTTTTATATACTCTTTTCCACGGGTGCACCACAGACTGAAGCTGAAGGAGGTTGCCTCGAAACTCTGCTCTCTGTCAGGATGAGGATTCTTTTCTGACAGATTTAGCAAAGTTTACTAACTTTACTGTCAGGGTTAAGGAGGAGTGGTCATTTCTTGGATAGCCTTGGTCTTCAGCAAGCCAAAAAAGGGGTAAGAACAAATGTGTACCCTCTAAGAGAAATGCCTAAGAAAAACAGAAGAAAATCTCTTTTAGAAAATCTCTTTTTTCCTTAGGTCTCTAAACAGATTTTTTGGGTTTTTTTTAGGTCTGAGTCTCAGACATGCACAAAGAACTTCAGAGCATGCATGCAGGACCATATGAGACACTTGTTAAAGTGCATCTGCATTTTTTTATTCACCCTGTCAGGTGATCTGAGACCCCATCCTAAATATCAATAGATCCCTACAGATTGCATAGCAAGTATCAAACTGACAAAAAGCAAAGTAGTAGTCTTGGTATTGTTATCACTCATAGCAGTTGCAGGAAGGCAACTGGAAGCCAAAGAAAAAAGTGACACAGAGATGACTATGCTCATAAGTAATACTATGGCAGACACTGCAGATATTTGATTTAAATTATTACTTTCTACACCTTTTCCCACCCTCATAAGAATATTTTAAAAAGTACCACTGTCTGTTCTATTTCTATTATCTGTGTTTTGTGTGTAAATAATTATTGCAGTGTCAAATGGATAAATAACTTGTTATTTGTTAAAATACTCAATGTATTAAAATAAATTCCTGTTCAAAACTACCTCTTTGGCTTCAAAAATAATTCTGAGCCCTATGGATACACAGTAAGTCAGTGAATCAAAATTCAATTTGCATCCATATAACTGTTCAAAATAAGTTTCTTCTGTCACTGCTTTAAAGATTATAGAGGAGAGAGAAAAATAATATGACTTTGCCTGTATTTTCCTGAGGCTAATCAATATTGTGGAATGTCATTTATTTTGCATTTAAACCATGATACCTGTGAAGTTTTATACCATTTATACTAATCGCTGTTTTAAGGATGGACTGACCATAGAAAATACCTGGCCAAGGTTGTCTTTGTGCAGGTAAACACATTGTCTAACAAAAAAGGAAAATTTTGGTTCTCTACCTTGAATATGGTGTTACAGTCTGATTATTAAAATTATTTAGAAATTCTTATGCCCAAATTAAGGTGCAAAGGACACCATATGCCAATGGCAATAGTATAGATTTTATTTGATAGTAAATATGAGAGAAAAAGAGAAAAGGGAAGAGAAATAAATAGAAAAAGAGGTGGGGGAACAGAAAGAGAGTGACAGAAAGAAAATATCACCATTCCATGGATCCCAAGGATGTTGTGTTGATCCTCTCCAGCTGGTCTTTGTGGTGGTGAGGGTCTCCTGTGAAACACAGAATTCAATGGATGAATATACACCCAGGCTAGATAGGAAAACCCAGGCAGCTCTGCCAGGGGGGCAAATTTGCCATTGTCTCTTGCATCAGACCCTGGATTTGTTGCATCACTTTACATCACGTGCAGTCCTGTGGTGCAAGGCCTCCAGAATGAGTCTGGGGAGCACTTTGGGGGGGTCTTTGATGGATTATGACTCCCCCTCAGCGGCATCTGATGTGAATGTCCCATGGATGTAGTCCTCTTGGGGTTGGGGGTTCCACAGCTGACTCAGTTTGTGCAAGGGAGGATGGGTGTTCATTGCCTCTGATCAGAGGTTACATCACACTCAAAGCCTCCTTCCCAGCCCCTCAGTTGGGGCTGAAGTCTGTGCAAACCTGCTCTCATCTGTGGGCTGTGGCCTCCCCCACCCCGAACTCAGCCAGGGATGGTCAGCACAGCCACTGGGTTTGGCTTTCTTGTGGATGCACAGTTTTGTTTACTTCTCCTCAGACCTGAGATAATTCAACAATAGTGTTCTCTTTAGCTAATCTAGGTGGCTTAACTCACAGTTCAAAGTTCCAGTCAGGCTTCTCCAGGGAGGGGTGTTCTTCTTCAGGCTTCTTGGTCATAGATTCTTTATACGGTTTTTTGCTATAACGGGCAAAACTTCATAACCATGTTTAAGGCATGAACTCTTTCAGTCTCTGACATATGGACAATTACCCAGAAAATACTTAACATGTAATATTTGAATGAAATGGCCAGAACAGAACATGAAATAAAATGAAAGCACAGGACTACTTATATTCAAGTACTTGAACATTTTTAGATATGAAGCAATACAAGAAGTTTATACTCAGAATGGTTTCTGACAACACTGACTAAAGAGATCCCCTAATCACACTATTCAGTAGGCATCTGTGGGGTTTTCCACGGTGAATCTCATTAAATAAAGCTAATGATCACAAAATGTGCCAACTGGCTTATAAATGAGACTAAGGTACATCAAGCTCTAAATTGGTTTATTGTCATAAATGGACTGTGGCTGTGATGGCCTTGTAGCAATCTCCAATACCCAGCTTTCAGAGACTGGCTAAAATCTGTTGTTGGAAAGATCAGGAGACCACTCTGCAGAATCCTAGGAAAGACTCATAGCTTCACTGGTCAGAATTATTGCACGTGCAGTGTAGAAGAGTGTATCCACATCCATTTAAAGTCAGTCAAAAGAAAAAAAATTAAGGATGCAAATTACCAGAGTTATTTTAGACATTTACCTTAAGCTGAGGCTATTCATGACCTAAAGTGTCTTTCTCTCCCCATTCATTTCAGGTAGAGGTTAACACTGACAGCTTAAAGGTCTAGTGTCATAGTCCTCTTGTTCCATAGTCCTCTCATTTAAAATCTGTGAAACAGCATTTTCACGAATTCCATAACCATTCAATTGAAAATGCTGCAGGCATTCGCCAGCCATGCCCCTTCTGGTAACCCTGACAATTTGGAGGTAACATTTAGAAAATTGCCAGACCTTGACAATTGGGCACATCATCAAGGAGACACACTTAATTGTCCAAGTAGGTAGACATTTGGAAATGTAGAATTTTACTTTCAGAAGGACTCAGCATGAGTATGAAATTTCTGACTGAAAACAAGGTGACAGTGGTAATTCTAGCACCTGTGAGACCTAGCATTTTGAAATTATGAACACAAACTCCTTGTTGGGACTGCAAGCAGACAAGTAACCAGTTCCACTAGAGGTTTACAGCTAGGCACAAGTGGTGAGAAAATTCTGAACTGACACGGAAATCTGGATCCAGCTTATGCTCCTCTGAGAGCCTTTGGCAGTTAGAAGGTTGCCACCTAAAATTATTTTTATAGCTGAATGGAAATTGTCAGGGAAAACTTCAGAGCAGATCCTTCACAAACTCACATGAGACTCTGTAAAAACATTGTTAGATGTTACCGTGCTATTTACAGTTAGCACCTTGATCTACCTTTATAGCCACCAGAAATAAAGTGGCAGATTATATTATCTAAACACTTCTTCTCAATTAGATCTCTGTGCTTGGCCAGGACATAGCTTTTGATAAATTCACTCTCTCACTTTTTAGGCAAAATTCCAACGTAAGCACAAATATTCCAGCCTTCCCTTGGAACCCAAGGCATCTTTGTAGTACCTTTAATTTTGATTTTCTGTGACTAGTGACAAATACCAGATGGCATTTTTGAAATCAATATAAATCTCTAATATGAATATGAATCCTTTTTACCATAGGGATCAGACATCACAGTAGAGAAGACTGATAATTACTTATAAAACAATCTTTTTGGAATCTACATTAATCTGAGTTGTTGCAGCAAATATCTGACAAGAAAATGAATAAATGTTGAGAGATATAAGAGAAAACTTTTGACTACCAAGAAACTAAGGGATGTAAAGGGATAGCAGTCAAATTAACTTGTTGCAGCTCCTAGTGTTTGTCTGCAGATGTTTGATCCACACAGAATCCAGTTTCCTGATACCTGCTAGTAGAATTAAAGAATATTTTGCTTTTTCAGCATCAGTGAAATGCAAATAATAAGAAATTTCAAGTGTATAAAATGTGACACACTTAAATACAACAGTTTTGAATGAAAGAGTTCATAATATAGCAGTTCTTAATAAAGAAGGGTGAGTTTCAATCAAGAGATGAGATAGTCAAAGGAAGAGTGCACTATCCCAAGAAACATTCAAGGTTAGGTTGGAATGGGCTCCGAGCAACCTGATATGGTTGCAGATGTCCCTGATTACAGCAGCTGAGGTTGGACTAGATGGCCTTTAATGGTCCCTTTCAACCCCAATATTCTATGTGTCTATGATCAAATAATTAGAAAAACAGGAGCTATCAAAGCATGATTAAAATTATATATGCTTTCACCTTCAGTTGTATCTTTTGTTTTTCTTTCTTTGTCTTCCTCTTCTTCATTTATAAATTTATGATTGGTAAGTGCTACAGTCCTTCCTCTGCTCTGGATTTGTCACTGCCCACCATTACCAGAACTGCCCACCACATGATGCTGTCTTAGGAAGGGCTGTGCTGTGGAGGGAGCAGGAGCAGGTTGCTGTTTTCATTTGTGTTGGGTACTCATGCTCAACGGACCATTAACATGGACCAACTCCTCTCTCAGGTCTTCCCTGGCACCAGTGTGTCCACAAGGGGAGAGGATGGAACAACTCCTCTGTGCTGGATCAGCAGCTGAAGTGTCCTGAAGAGAAAATGTTTGTGCTTGGACCTGACACAGCAACCATTTGGCTCACAGCAAGAATTTGAGCAGAATAATCCTGAAGCAGATACAAGATGAGCCAAGTAGTTCAGCTTCCCCACAGTCTGATTGTTTGAAGTAATCCCATTTCAGTGTACAAAGTGTATGGAGGTTTAAGTTTTCCTATATAAAGTATGTTTGTTGCTTATGCTGTTAGGAGTTCTGTGTCAGCATGACAAATTCTGTGAAAATTCTGTGAAAAATGCAGCAATTTAACATTGGATTTTAATTAAATGGGAAGTCAGTAGTGTATTATGAAAAAATTCCAATCTCTTTGGAATTAAAATGAAACTTTCCATTAGCATCTCTAAAATTTGGCTTTTAGGTTAGAGTTAGGTTTCTTTGGTTGGCTGGTTTTTCTCTTCAGATACTATTTAATGAAATACAGTTTTAATGGGATTTTTTTTTCCCATGGAAAAATGTATTATAATCCATTTAATATTCACTAAATATTATTTTTTCAGTAACTCTTATAAGAAACACTTTGCAAGGGTCTAGAACTCTGAGGACTTTTGAACCCAAAAAAATTCTACAACTTTTTGCATCTTCTCTTCACCTTAAAAAAATGAAATATTGGAAAAAAGGTAATAATTAGGTTCTAAAATTTACAATCAACTTGCTTGCAGTCAACGCCCTTGCAATCAATACAGACTTTAGGTCCAATCTTCGTATGGTTAATAGGTACCTAAATGATTTCAGGTTCTGTGTTGACCTAACAGATTTGACAATGTAGGTGTACACTAGAGGTTTATGTGTCTTTTCTTGGATCATGGTCTTCGATTTGAAAAATGTCCAGCATAAGGATTCAATGGACTTCAGAGGTCAGTGCTATTAAACTAACCTGTATTACTAGAACAACTGAATTTCTAGGATCAGGATTTTTATCACATTAGTGATATTTACAGCTTTGAAATATTTGTTGCTTCTATATAAGCAAGCAACTCCTTCCAAATACTGTTGAAGTTTCACAGGACAGGCAACTCTATAATCAGCCAAAAACTTTGAAAATCTTGGCCTTAAACCTGTACTTATTTGCCTTTAATTAAATCATCCTAGATGTGAGAGGTGCTATCAGCATTCTGATCCTCAGAATCACACAGTTTTTAACCACAGTCATCCAGTCAGGAACATCTAGTCTAGACTTTAAACTTCACAGTTAGGGGGAATAGCTATGCTTATATCTAAACAAGCAATCTGTAATTACAGATCTAATGTCTTAATAATTATTGATTTAAGATCCTAATAGGAACCGTCCCACAATTTGATACTAAAGGCAGAGTTTCCATAAAGTTTATGCAAGTGGTTCAGTTCTGAAAATCAAAATCTAAGTGTGGAAGTCAGGCACCTACAAACTAATATAACATAACATAACATAACATAACATAACATAACATAACATAACATAACATAACATAACATAACATAACATAACATAACATAACATAACATAACATAACATAACATAACATAACATAACATAACATAACATAACATAACATAACATAACATAACATAGAGAAATAGAAATAGAAATAGAAAAAGAATTTTTGTTCTCTGATCTTCCAGCTGGAACTGCTTAAAACACTCAAAATTGAGTGTTTTAAAAAACTGAGTTCAAAACATAATTGAGTTAAAACATCATCAACAGGGGAAATCTGTAATTATCCATAAAAATGGTTTAGTTTACTTAAAATTCTGAACCTGGATACTCCTTCAGAATAGCCACCTAAACTATGTAGCTCAATTTGATTTTAATATTCCTTATCTAGGAGAATCTCATACAGGTTCAACTATTCTCTGAAATGTTTGTCTGTTCCCACTAACTACAGAGGAAACAGTGTTTGTTTAATTTGTCAGGATGACAAATTAATTTCAAATAGTCAGGATGAATCCAAGGCCTAGGAGTGTGAAAATATAGTTATACACAAACCCAGAAAGGTTTTGGTTTTGACAGAGATGGACAGCTGCATTTTGTCTCACAACCAGCCCTGTTTATTATTAAGAAACTATGCTTTGATGCTTGTGAATATGCTTGTGAATACATATTTGTGGACAATCCCAAAGTATCAGCTGCATATCTGTGTTAAGATTATTCCTCAGATTGTGAGCTAGTCCTTTTCCACACGAACTGAGGCATTGATTGTATCCCAGCAGCCTTTTCTGAAGGTGTTCCAATGTATCTGATGCAAAGTCAAGAAATATATTTCTTCAAGAGAATGCTATAGGTCTCTTTCAGAGGCACAAAGATTACCTGGCAATATGCTGAAGCAACCTAGTAGCTGTGGAGCTGGAGATGTTGGCACATTGGAATCTGCAGAAATATATAAGGAAATAAGTTGTATCTGCACTATAGTAATTATACGTATAGAAAATACATCAGTATCTATTAAGTGTCCTGGAAACAGTGACTGAAAGTCAGGACCTGATCTTTGCCACTCCCAGACTTTATTCCTGAATTACAGAGACAGGTCCTTTACACTGTCTTTTGCCGTGAGGTATTTTGAATTTCTTCTTCAGTGTTTCATAGCTGCAATAGAAAAGTAGAGTGACATAATGCCAGAGAAGTTCATGGGCTGATGATTATGGAATAATGTCATGCAAATTTGCATTCTTACAGGTCTCTCATTCTCTAAGTGAATATTTAATTCATTAAGATATTCCATGAAAAAGAGCAGGAGTCAACAGCAGCTTTTTAAAAATGCAAATGTCTGTAACGATGATTAGTCATAATTCTTCTTGCTGTGTGTGTTTACTGGGAGATCAACTCAATGTTGGATCACTGGAGCTCAGTATAACTTAAGAGGTAAAAAGGATTTGAAATATTCAAAACACAGAAGTTTTGCACAGACACAGAAGCATAAGTCTTGATCCCAAAGGACTTCAAAGTCAAACAAGTGCTGCTTGTTTTCACAGAGATTTTCTGGAACCTAATTCTGTATTTAAGTGCCTAAATTCCACCTAACATATTGGAGTTATGCCAGATGAAACATAAATAAAGACAAGAAAAACAAAACTTTGAACAAGATAAGCAGAGTTTTCTTTGTCATAAAGAGAATTGTGTTTCTTTACTAATAGCGTGCAGATTCCATAAGGATTTTATCCTGTTTATAATTTATAGGACTATTTATAATAGTCACAAAGTAGTTCATGCACCTTTAATGTAACATTATATATATGCAAATAAAACATTTTTGTACCTTTGGGAAAGTTTCTTTGTGTAGGGTTTTTTAAAAATATCTTTAAATATTTAGTTTCTACATGTGATGCAATGATCTGTTAAGTTGAATAGAAATCATTAATAATACAGTTACACTATTAAATATTGCATCATTTCACTTACATATTTTCAAATTATTAACATAAATCTGTTGTATTTTTACCTTGAAAACAACCTCACACTGCAATAGAGGGTATATGACTGAATAAATAATTTTCTAGGAGCCAAAGATGAGCTTAAAAGTATTTTAAGTACTTCTTGGCAAAAAGCAACATTATTTTAGGAGTACTTAAATAGGCTTACAAGCATCAATTGAAATTGCTTTTATCATCCCTAGCTTAGTATAAATTTATAGAATGTAGTATCAGAGGGCCTGGAAAAATGAAAAGGAGCCTATTTCGAGTCAAGGTTCTTGAGGCATGATGTGTATAGACCTGGATGTCAACATCCCCATTGCCTTACCTTTTATATTGATACTAAAGCATGAATTCTGAAATTGTTTGTCTAAATCTAAATATAGGTCAGCAGCAAGGAATTTGCTCTAATGAGTGAAGAATCAACAACGGTATTTATTTAATAATATTTTCTTCTGAATTGGTTAACACTGGAATGTTTTGCATTCTTCTCATCTCTATGAATGATTAGCAATAAAATAAAAGTGGAATACTTGGTCTGTTGCTCACTGGTCTTTAGAACTCTACATTTTTCATTTTTGTAAGTACTTAAGTTTATTGATAAAATAAGAAACCTAAAAAGATAATAGCTCAAATGCAATTGAAAATGGTGCTGAAAATTTTATCTGCATTTGATATAGAAAGATCACACAATGGGGAAACTAAATAGCATATAAAACCAACCAACCTTGCAGCTCAATTAAGGTTTTACCAAGGTGCACTTTGATAATTATGTGAATATTAGCCATAGCATCAGTACAATTTTACATTATTAACACAAAACAGCATATGATACACAAAAAGCCAATATTAAAATCAATTCAATACTAGTTGCAATAATAAATATAAATACATTAACAGGGAAAAATGCACAGAAATGTGTTTCAGATATGTTAAAGTATAAGCATGTGATTAAAGCTGAGAATGAGTTAATTTCTTTCCTGAAAGATTATTTTTTTCTTGAACAAAAATCTTTAATAAATACTATGGTTGCAGTCTGTTGTCATAAAGTTCTTTAAACAAATTCCTGTTTCTAGGAGGTTTTGTGTGTTTCAGCTAACAGAAAGCCAGCAGATGGATTGCTTCAGTTTACACTATCTTTAGATGTTTTTGAGTGAAAAGTCAGATGATGTTGAAGAAGCCTGTGTGGCTAAAACCTTGACCTCATCCTTACTAACAGGGACCACAGGTAACCAAAAACACTTTCAATGGTATTTCAAATTTTCTGTTGAAATTGAAGTATTTCTCCAAAACTACATAGCAGTAATTTAAAAAACTGATTGAATCTGGGAGCTGAGTGTAAACATGAGCTATATAAAAGAAACCTAGCAGAGCCAAATCACAAATAGATGCCTTCATCTGAAAACTATTATGCTTCTTTGGAAGACTGTGAATTTCTTGATTAAAAATTGCTGCCTTTACTGTGAAATATCTCATCAGAATAAAATCTACAAATCTGGGTTACAGAATAGCAAATTTTATACGTGTCAAGTATCAAGTGTTCACCATTACACATTACTATATCAGTCACACAGTCAATAGTAAATGCCATGTTTCTTAAAGATAGGTATCCCCTTGTCCAAGATGCTCAATGTTTCTCTCCTGATGTCCCAGATGCTCTGTTACTTCTATGTGTGAAATCAGATACAGAAACAAAGTAGGACTGACAGAAGCAGTGAGAGAGAAACTCATCAACAACAAAAAAAAATACATATGCAGATGAGTGGTTTATAAATAAAATACCATTTCAAGACAATACTGAAGAAGGGAATAAATTCTAAGATGGAAATCTCTGTGTAATAACATTATGAAATTAGATTTATATTTTTCCTCTGTTAGATATAGAACACATTTTGTGAACTTCTCTTTTTCAACTTCATTTTCTTCCTAATTTACACTGGCAGTTTGATGTCTCTGCCCTTGTGAGATTTAAAACTTGGTGCATTGAGAGAGTGGAGATTTTGCTATTATTATTTTTACTGAAGTATACAAAGAAAATGCTGGTGTACTTCTGTATAGTGCCTCCTATATTTTCTGAAAAAAATCCCTCTGGAAGATAAAATAACTGCATGCCTTTAAAGGTTAATAGTATGTTTCCATCTGCTCTTCTAGTGAAATATTAACCCTTTAATAATGATTTTCAGACGTCAGTAGCAATCTTCCCAAGTTCTCCACCTTCTCGATGTATTCCTCCTGTTTCTCTATCATTAGCAGAATTAGATTTTGTTCACCAAGGAAATTCAACTTGGCATTTCTCGTGCATACATATATACATAGATACATACATTTATGCATATAAAAGCACACATACTCCCACATGTTAACACAGTGATAAACACTTGCAATGTTTTTATGTAAAGTGAAGATTGAAGAGTTTAATCTCTTTTCAGTTAAAGAATAGCTAGACTGAATTTTATTTTTAACTTTAAAAAAAATCACCATTTTTCAGGATACAGAGTCATATCAAAGGCTGAAATAATAATACCCTCTATATCTATTTTTCCATTAAATACTATTTTTTTCCTGTTTCCTCCCTTTCTCTCCTTCTTAACAACAGGGAGATTTGAGTGACTGTGGAAGAAGTTACAATGGTGAGAGTACATGAAAGTGAGAGTTACTGCACACCACAATAGAACAATAAGGCTTAAGAGCTAACAGTGACTAGCAGTAAATATATGGATTGAGTAGAATTTAAGGTGCAAATAAGAATAGATAGTGTCCTCATCTAACCTGAGATCAGTGGAATTTAATAATTTAAGCCTTAACAAAGTTGAACTGTTAAGTATGGTAAGTATTGTTAAGTAAAATAGATGAAAATAGATCTAGTCCATCTAGATCCTACCAAAACTGAGGACTAGAAAAGAAAATTCCACCATCAGATCGCAAGAACTCTTTTATGTCTTTATTGCTGAATGGTCATTACAGATTTCTTAATCTATTAAGAATATAACTTCCAACTCTCAGATTCTGTGGACATACAAACTGAAATTCAAAAATATTCAGAAACACTTGTTCTGAGATTATGATGATCCCTACCTGCTGCCTAAAGCTTCATTGTGATAAGCATTAGGATGAATTAGGTTGCCCTAAAAAATTCTGATACCAGTGGCATTCCCAGCATTAATAAAGAGTGAAATAATTTGAAGTGTCCATGAGCAATAAATTGCACAGGAGTTTATCAATTACAGCATTTCCCTAAAGAACAGGTGACACAGGTAGAAGACTCCTTGACTTACAGTGTGCATTAACCTGTGCATAACGCCGTTCTCCACTCTTTAATTTGGACTGTGTGTGGTGCAGGGAGGCAGAAAGAGGGCAGAGAAATTAGAAGTGCATTATTCGATAAGGGTGAGCTGTGGATCTTCAGAAGCAAGTTTCTCTCTGCAGTGATGGTCTGGGAATATTTGACAGTTACCTCAGAACAATGAATTAATTTCTCATTGGAATCTAAGATAAATATTTAAGTCATTATTTCAAGTATTGTTTTTCTTTAAAATAAATTTTCTCTTTTAAACCTTGGCTTCTGTTTGACCAATATTGTAAATACTTGCATTCACACTGTGTTTTGAAAAATATCTATTGTCTGGCATATGCTAGCAATCTTTCTTTTCTGTCTGAACAAGGACTCTGTGATTCATCAAAATACATACAGATCTAAGGACAAACTGAAATAGATAGATATTTATTATGGTCACACTCCCATTCAAACTCAAACACAATTTCCCACAGAGATTTTGCAGCTGGCATCCTTAGAGAGATTCCGATCTGACTGGGCATGGACCTGATAATCCAGATTGAGTTGGCCTTGCTGAGCAGGAGATTGGACAACATGACCTCTGGATACCTCTTGCAATTTAATTGATCCCATGATTCTGTGGTTTCGTTTGACTTTCTCACCAGGATATAAAAGTGTACTTTGCAGAGTTTAGGAAATTGCAGGTTCTTTAAAAAGAACCATGTGATAACTTAGATCATCCCTCTGGTTCAAATCTAGAGCCATTCCTTACACCTAACTTCTCTGATTAGACAGCTATCAGTTTTGAAATTCACCCTGTAGTGAAGATTCCTCTTTTGTCAACTTACTTATTTTTTCAAATTCTGGTGATAATGTCTGTCTAGTTACAAAGTTATGGAGCTGTCTGTACCCAAGTCTGACTATGTCTAAATCAGACAATTCATTCCGTTTCGTGGAAAACTTGCACAGTAGTTGGACTAGGTTTACTTTTTAGGGTTGTAATGCCTTGCAGATCTGATTAATTGCTTAGGTAATAAAAGATGTATTAAGATAAGAATAAAGGTTTATGGAAAAAGAAAGGGCAGGAGAAAAAATGGGATATACAGATAGCTCCGACTGCCAAATAACTGAAGGTAATCTCAATGACATTTGTAATATAAGTCACAGGAAAAGTAAATTAAATTTGGCTTGCTATTACAGTGACATTTTACTGTACATTAGTACATAGTGTAAATTACTGATTTTTAAACTGTTGCCCAGTTCAAATCACACTGAATCACATTAAAACAACTACATTTTTTTTTAGATTCCATCTGAAGTTATGATCTAATGGAAACCAAACTTGTAGAAACACTCTAATGCCTCAAATGCTTTACTAATTGGAAATCTGAATTAATGACATTCAGATTAAAGCAATGAAAATAAAAAAACACACTTGTGCATTCTGCATTCTCTTTGTTTTTAAACCAGTTGATCATCTTATCTAGATTATTTTATACCTTACCTTTTCAGATAATAATAATATTGCCATTTACCTCTTCCTTCCTTAAGAGCTGTCAATTGTCATCACATCATGCAGATTTGTTCTCAAGTGAAGTAAGTGTTGAAAGCCTCTGGCTTCCCCACGAATCAACAGGGCAAGGACATAATTGTCAGGTGGTTTTATATTAGCAGTTAATGTTTATGTTAGTCTGCAAACATTTCCTCATGTAACCAGAAGTAGAACAGTTCTTGTATTTATCAAGGCTATGGGAGGGTAGCTGAGCTTTGTGCATACCTTTCCTCTGGTCCAGAATGACACACCTTCTGACATGGGAAAGTGAAGCAACACAGCTAATTTAAACATATTAGGTGTGATTTGTCTGCTTTGAATCCAGCCATCTAAACTTCAGGTATTTTATCTACTTTTGTCCTCCTATTGTTAGTAAAAAGAGATGGACCATATATCTGTCATCAAGGCACATTCATCTCAAATGCATGAGGGGTCCTCAAAATGGCTTCAGAAATCAAAAACTAAGGAATCCTAAATATATTTTATTACGCCAAGACGATGTGCCACTTATTTCTATATTTTAATCATCTCGTTTACATACCTCTATGTCTCTTTCTTCTGTCCATCCACAGAATCACAGAAATGTTGATGGTCAAGGGTTGTATGTTGTATACCTGCACTTATAAGTGCTACACATACACCCTAGATCTTCTCAGTAGTGTCAAACAAATACCCTCAAAAAACTTATGTCAAGATCTTATTATCACCTTTACTTATTCTGGATTCTCTCACTCACCACAAGGAACCTGATATGGTCTATGTAACATGAGATGAGGCCAAGATGTTATTGAAGCTCAGTAGTGTGGACCTATATAATATATGTAAAGTGACGAAGGAAAAAAGCTCTTAGGCATTCATTTTTCACTTTCAAAGAATAAATCAGGTTTATTTTATCTTGTTGTACAATCACTTTGTTCATTTGCTCAATGTTATTTAATTCTTGTGTAGCCATTGCTGTAGAAAAGCAAGTTACTCTCATCAAGTGTAATAGTACTGCTTTTACATTTATAGTACCATAAAGTGTAAGAGCTACTTAGTGTTGATATATATTCTCAGACACTCCTGCAGACTTTTATATGTTAGAAAGATTGCATGTCTAGTAAAACTAAGACTTAGTGAATATAAAAATGCCATCCTGTCCTATAAACTATGTTTGCCATTTGCAGTATATTTTAGAGATACTTCTCATAATATTACTTATAAAAACCTTCATTGTGTTGTATGGGTTTGTCAGGTTTTAAGGAGGAAAGAAAAAAATAAGAAACAAACATTCCTTCTGCACTTCAAAATCCAATTGCTAAATAATAAGAAAGTAGCAACCATCCAAATTTCATGAGATATGCAACATTTTATCCTTTCTGATAAAATTATTGAATGATACATTACTACAAGTATCTGCCATTATTCTTGCAGATATTTCTACTGAACGTAATGCTGAGCATTATCAAACTTACTTCTTTCTCAAGTAATTTAAGGTCCCAATTAAAAACATTTTAGAATAAACTTCACAAAGACCAGACTAACAAAAAGATCCACATCTTAGTTCTGTGAGCAGTGCTAAACCAAAACCTTTGAAGGTTTCCACACGGATAGTGAAGGATAAGGGAAGGCAGTGGTGGATAATGGAAGAGCATGCTAAAGGATTAGAGATGTTCCTATCTTGTACATTTTCCTCCTTTCCCAGAATGACAGCCTGCATGCAGTCAAGTGGACAGCTGTTAACATCATAACTTGGTGATGCTACATTAACTTTTTGCTTCCAGTGATAATGAGGACCAGAAAAACCTCTCCCAGTAAGCACTTCTGACTGTGCTAGCCAGCTTCCCCAAAGCTCTTCTAAATCACTAGTGATCAAATTATCTGCCTTGGGTGCTAATTGTGTGGGAGGTACTTTAGATGTTCCAATGTGGCCAATATAAACAAAAGAGGTAAAAAAAAGGGAAAAAGGAAACTCAGTGAGAAAATCAGCAACCTGAGTTCTACAAACGAAGAGTGTGTAATGATAGAAAAATGTATCTATCTAAAAAAGCACTACTGAGAGACAATATATTTGCATGACACATATGTGCATTGGACATTATTAAGTTTTACCTGTTATCAATTGTGACTTAATTTAAATTGTTCTGCTTCTACAAAAACACAGCAAGAAGATACAAACCTAAATGAGAGACAACAGCACTGAGGTAAAAAAAGAAAAACAAAAAAAAAAACAAACAACCAAACAGAGACAAAAAAAGGTTGGTTTGCAAAGACAACTGTTTAAAACTGTTTAGGGAGGAAAAAAACTATGAAAAGCTGTTCCTTGTGGGAAAATGAGAAGTAGATTAGGACTACGTTTTAAAATTGTGTCTGTTTGTATCAGAATAAAATAGGGCAAGGCATGAAAATATGTTAGGGTCAGAAGTGAAGTGTAGGAGATCTAGAATGATGGAGATGTTGACATGTGGGAAAGGGAAATCTAAATTTGCTGCCAAAAAGGGAGAAGAATTAGGGGTAGAAATCCGTTGATTGAGATAAAAGGGAGGGAGAGGAGGAGGAAATTTGGCTATGACATTTAGACAGATTGGAGAAGTGGGAAGTAAAATGTGAAGAGTAAAGAGAGGTGGTGTTTGCATTTGCACCTATAGTTGCAGATGTTGAGTGATAACCTCCCATGAAATAGTCTTAGTTGTAACAGCAAAAGCCAAGTAAGCAAAGGATAGGATTTTTAGTGGAACTGTGGAAAAGAAAGGAATATGTTTCTATTGGTTCCACCACTTTGTTTTTTGGCAAAGAAATTGTAACTACAACAATATAGTTACTTCCTATGACCATAGCACTTAACATGCTGCTTCAGAAATTCTTTTGTTACTTGATGGCATTCATGTGATTGTCTCCAAGACAATAACCTTTAGAATTATTACATTAATGCAGCTAAATCTGGAAATGATTACTCACAGTAGGTCAAGACTAAAATGGACTTGGATATTGAAAGAACCTTAACAATCACAAGAGGTGAGATTTACAAATTAATGTAAACTAAAATTAGACACCAACATTTTTCAACTTAAGAACTACATAAAAAATCTAGTCAGAAGTAATACAATGGCATTTCTGAGCTTGTATCTTTCTTCAGAATGTAATGTTAGACACTACTAAGTCATTAATTCTCTTGTAAATATTTTAATATGAGCAGTAAAATTCTAGAAATTATCTGCTACCTGAGTAGCAAAAATGACAATACTTCAAATAATGGTCAGAAGCTTGACTTGCCTGTAACAAGATGGAAGTTCTCTTATGGGTAACTATGGCCTAAAGCCCTTGATTACCCTGATTTTGGCCCTGCTGTGTTAGTCTTATTACCTTTTGCTTTGTCCTAAAAATAGCTTGACTATTGTGAATCCAAAAGGCATGAAATAAACTGAAGTTTTATTAATCAGAAAGGATTTGAGCAGGTGGACAGTCTATAAGCAATATAATCTAGTCTATTTAAATTAATGATGCAAAAGAGGACTGGAGACTCTTCTTGTCCTTTATGCAACAAGCAGGATAAAAATGCACTGTCAATATTGGAAATCAAAGGGAGAAAAGGACATCATGATGACAGAAATCTGATTTTAGTTTTGTATGCTTTGCCTCCTTTCTTTCTTCTGTGAGCCTCACAGTGACCTCCAAGACTGTCTCATGTGCCTTACATAAATTCTAAGAGATTGCCTACTGTAGGACTGAATTTTTTCCTTTTCCAAGGAGGTGCTTGGAATTCTCTTTTTTTGTTTGTTTACAGGTTTTTTTATTTAGTTGTGAGAAAGCTATTAAACAGATGGGCTTTGCATTTTGGCCATATAAGACTTAATTCAAATAGGTTATAATCAAAGCGTTTTGTACATTGCACCTGCCATAGCATCATATTATCACTTGTGTCTAGATTATTATGCACAATAATAAGCAGCACCAGATTTTGGACAGAGATATGGATTTAGAATAAAAATTTTTCATGATATCTGAAGTGTTATTTTCAACATTTATTAAGATTGATCCTTTCAATTCTTTTATGTTCTTTTCCTTGGTTCCATCTACTTAAATGGTAGATGGAGATGGAGATGGAGATGGAGAAGAGAGAGATCTACATCACTGAAGTTGAGTCTATATCACTTAATTCTGGCTGAGTTTACACCTTGCATCAAAACATACTGGTCAACAATGTCAGACTTGAAATAGACTCTGAGTCATAGAGGGCTGTGGTTAGATATAACCCAGCTACCATGATCATTAGACTTGCTCAATACTGGCCTCCTAAATTTTATTCCAAGAACTGATGACTTTTATCAAATCTCCACTGGTTTCTGGTATATTTGGTATTACTCCAGGGAAACCTGTCTGGTCTAGTGATGAAGATTTCTTCCCTGCACACAGAGGCAATGAAGATATCACTGAAGTTGCCCTGCAGTTTATTTTTCTGTTTAAACAGCCCCTGTAGTTGTCATACTGGTGATTGTATGAATGACAGAGGAGGTGAACATAAAGCAATATATGTTTTGTAACGTGGCATATTGTTGTAGTAAAAGAGAAAGCTCTTGTGGGTGATGAACACAAATCTAATTCTTTCAAAAGAAAGTTAAAGTGCTTTCCTTGGAGCAAAAGTCCAGAACTTATACAGTAAATAGGATGGAAGAGGCCCTGACTGAATAATTTCACCACCTTCCTAGAACACCATATTACCTATACTAAAGCACCTAAGAAATGTTTATCACTCAAGAACAGCAGCAGTAGTAATGGTACCAATGGTAGTATTAGTAGTGATATTTGCATTTATATTCCCACCAACAGTCTAGCTACACCTGCTGAAATGTTTTACTAGACTAAGGTCTTGATGTTAAATTTTGGAGAATTTTCCTTAATACTTTGAGACAGTTTTTATTCTTGATTCAAGGCCACTCTATTTTGGTGTCAGACATTTAATGTACAAGGCCACTGACAGGATTAAAATCCTTTTTGTTCTTCATGCTTTTCAAGGAACCTGAATATCAAGCAAGAGCTGTGATGAAAACTATTATTATACTGCTTTAACTCTTGTATATTAATTCCATTATCTTCCTACACTTCTCTTACAGTCTTTGAATAATATTTTAATTCACAAGATGGAAATAATAAATGTAAAAGCAATACAATATAGAATATTTTTTCTATAATGATATTTCTTTTATTTTGAAGGGGAAGAGAGTTTAAAAATAGCTTTTCTCCTTTTGCCATAAACCAGCTATGCAGCAAGAAAAGCAAGGACAAACCAGTCTCTTTATACTATATTAGTGACACAGTGTTTCAATATCAACTATGATAACTCATATACAAAAAACTAATGTATAAAATGCACTAGTCACTGATTGAAAAAAAAAGTTCAGTAATATAGAAGCCAAAAGATAGTTTAATATAAGTTTAAAAAAGACATCATCAATATTGTTTGACAGCACACAAGGGCATAATTTATACCAAAATGTTATGAAGCCATTACTTTAAAATTTCCTCAGGTGAAGATAGTGTCTGTGGAAGTGTTTGCTTCTTCTCTTCACATTTAAGCTTGCAAGCAGTACTTTGAGATATTTCTGTGTGCTTTGTTGAAATTGTCTAATTAATCTTGACTTACTTAGCTTCTCCTGAAGCAGGTCATTCAAACAATGTGGCTAAGTAAGCATACTGTCCTCAGAGTTATGTTGACTTTGTAAGTCTTGGACTCAATGTCAGATTAACTAAAGCAGCCAATGCAGTCATGGGATTTTAGCTACTGCAATCCCTTCATTAAGAATTAATTTAGTGGGTTTTTTTCACTGAAACTAATTACTTATCTTTAGCTGGGACATTTATGAAGCATTTCTATTTGATTTAAATATGCATTTAGATGCTGATTATTTTTCATAGTGTGCATTGATTAGTAATTCCAACAGCTATGTCTGCTTGCAAAGACTGTGCCAGACTTTTGCAAACAGTATTTGGAAAACACTTGTTTTGCATCATATCTGATTTCACACTGATTCCTAAATTAATATCTGGATAAACAGCAGTGATTTTACATGATACACAACTCCAGGGACAAGAAAGTACAACAACAGGTTTACACACATTCTCTTTCTTTTAATTCTTCATGTGAAGAATTAGTTCTTTTCTATGCAAACAAAAGTCATACTCAAGCTCTGTTTGTATTCTAATTCCTTACCTAGTAAAACTGAATCGAATGCCTTCAAAATACTTTCAATCAGGTTTTCAAAATAGCTTTTAAATAAATTATCATATATAACCAATTATTTTTTGTATTTCTGTGATTTCAAGGTACCCAGTCAGAATCACATCTCCACTGCCATTAATTCTAAGATGAAATGCCTCCAACACTTATAAAGTGTGGCAATTGCTACAGTCCTCACCAGAGCAAGATACACAAGTCCTTTCCTGGAAGGAAAGAGATCTTAAAATAAATGTGTTTTTCTCAAAATTTTCTACAAATTTACTGATTTTTAGGAGTCTATTCTTGAGCCCCTGAAGAGATCAGGTATTTAACCTGAGGTCGTATTTTTTGGAACAGGAATGGTAACAATTACGTTACAGTTGCATGACCTTTTGTGAGCACCACCTTTGAGGGCTGAGTAACATTTGGTATGAAGCCTAAACAAAATTAAAAGTAACAACCCAGTTTTCTAAAGCTCAGTCTGGAACATTAGTCACAGACCTTTCCCTCACATTATTTTATTGTTCTGTGTGTCTGATTGTAACTTCACATTTTTTTAAAAAAGCATTGGTGTTCCTGTATCATTCCTGCCCATGAGACACAAAAAAGGGTGAATTCCTAATCTGGTAGGGTAATGCTAATATTTTGCCAATGAGTTCATAGAGAAGCCTACAAGATAGATGGAAAGAGACTATTTCAAGAGCATGTAGTGACAAGACGGAGAATGGCTTATAAGTGAAAGAAAGTAGATTTAGATTAGATATTAGGAAGAAATTATTTATTGTGAGGATGGTGAGACACTGGAACACGTTACCCATAGAAATCATGGATGCTGCATTTCTGGAAGTTGTTGATGCCATGTTGGTTGGGGCTCTGAGCAACCTGGTCTAATGGAAGGTGTCCTGCTCATGGCAGAGGGGTTTGAAACTAAATGATTTTTAAGGTCTTTCCAAACCAAGTCATTCTATGATTCTATGATTCTATGATTATTATGTCAATCATAGTAGTTTTCATAATGAATTTTTTAAATGTAGCTTTGTTTGTCTATTTTTTTAAATACAAATTGAAGGTCAGCACAATCTGAATGTTCTTCATGAATGAAAAAGAAAAAAGTACCATCTATAAAATTCACAAAATTTGTCTCATTTGTTATTTTTCCATTAGGAAGGAACATAGTTATATTTAATCTAGGAATAATCTAGGTAGCCATAGAAAATATATTTTCATTTCTGATGGGAAAAGAGAGAACACAAGAAAATTCTATTAAATTTTCTAAACTTCCTCTTAGAGCATTATCTCTTGCAATCTGTGTTTTTTACATAGGTATCACTCCCTCGTCCAATGCCTTCAAGTCCCAAGGGTTCTTTAATTCTTTTTTTTTCATTTATAAAGATTAAAGTCTTCAATCAGAGAACAAAGACAATATTATGTGAAAAGTGACCATTTAAATAGTCCCAACAGCAAACCATTAACATTAAACACATCAAGTGACTAGTCACAGACTAGACATTATTTTCCCAAATGAGTTATTGAATAGCTACAAATAGATTTCAAATTCTAAGAAATATTTCATGCCCTTGAGCATTAACTTTTCTAGCCACAATCCAGCCTCCTACATTTCAAGACATAATTTACATTTGTAGGCAATATGCAAAAAAAGAAAGAGCTAAATTAATTTAATGAGTGTTATTTTGACTTATTTTGTTCAGCTGAAGTCTCTGGTAATTTAAAAGAAGATGATTTCTAGATCTAAATTGTTAGTGCCATAGTACCTAGGAATAAAGGAAAGGTCTTTATATTTTCACACAAGTTATAGTTTTTATTCTTTTCTAAAGCAAGTTAAACATCATTTGCCTGCTATTCTCTACTATTTAGAGAGAAAAATGCCTCATGATTAATGAACTGAAGGTGGTAACAGGCAATTTTCCTTAAGGTCTGAACTGAAGTCAAGAATATACTTCAAACAATTTCTTTTCAGTTCTTGTAATAGGAATCAAAGAGGTGAAATTGAAGGGGTTTTTTTTACTGTACAGAACTGTTTCCATTTTTTTGTGGTTTTGACTAGAAACGTGCCTTTAGACCTTGAAAAAAAACCTATTAGAAATTGTATATTCACAAAGAAAAATTCTGCTTTCATCAAGAAAGCCATAAGACTCTGATGGCCACCCAGGTCAGGCAGTGCACCTTTCCCGTGGGGCACCAGGAGAAGCCTGCACCTAATACTGGGCTGGCAGTGTGGGGGCAGCACACAGGGACCCCATCTTGGGGTGTAGAGGCACCTCCTGGGGCACCTCTGCAATGGTGTGTGTGTGTTGGCACAGGATCAGAAGCAGCAGGAGGCACACAAAGCTGGAGCAGCCATGTCTTCTGCTGGAGGGAACATCCAAGGCTGGGCAAGAGGGTGTGTGTTTGTGTGGGTGGGATGTGTGTGCATGTGTCAGAACTTTTTGGATTTATTTATTTTACTCACAGTGTCTTCTTTATGGATGAACAACAAATATTCCTTACATATAAAGCAAGTACTTATTATTAGTACTGCCAGCCAAGGGAGGTGATTGCCCCACTCTTCACTGCACTGGTGCAGCCTCATCTTTAGTCCTGTGTGCAGTGTTGGGTGCCACTACATAACAAAGACATTAAGCTCTTACAGAGCATCCAAAGGATTGCTATGAAGATGATGCAGGGTCTAGAGGGGAACCCATATGAAGAATGGCTGAGGTCACTTACCTTGTTCAGCCTGGAGAAAAGGAGACTGAGGGGAGACTTAATTTGTGCTAGTGGTGAGAGCTCAAGACAGGTGCCTCCAAAGAGGGATCTCATCTGTTGATTGTATAGTCTCTATAGGTCACCTGATTTCCTGACTGCAGTTCTGCTCATCCAATTCTCTTTGCAAAGTCTGGGGTCTTCTCTTCTGATTTGCTTTCACAGACTTCAGGCACTGTTCTTGTTTTTTTACAGAATATCCTATAGCTGATGTTTCACTTATGAATCTTTACCTACGGTTTACATTTTCGTAGATAAAAACCAAGACAAATACAATTAATGCAGCCCAAGTATCATTTACTTCAGTCACTAGTGCCAAGTTCTGGCACGTTTTCTCCTCTCTGTCCAAAACCATGGTTTTACTACACAGTGATATAGAAAACAAATTAACCATAGACACCTAATCAGAAAAAAAAAAAAAAAAAAAAAAAAAAAAAAAAGGTTGTAGCAGTCAAATCAAGTAAAACAAAGCAGCAGTCAGGTAAAAAAAAAAGTTAACACAGATTAGGCATAACCAATTTCAGTCCTGAAAGGTTGCAAAATCAGTACAAAGTCTATGGTTTGTTACTGGCCACAGTGACAACTGGAACTCATTTCCTTTGCACAGTTTAAACAAAATCAGGGCTCAAATGGTGATTTTAGACACCCTTTATAAATATCACTCTTCAATCCTGCAACAAATTAGTTTCGTGAAGAAGCATATTCCCCCACATAATACATAGCTGAAGCGATCTTTGGGTTTTTTATTTTAAGCAACCCACCGGTGCTTACTATCACCTTTGGGTATTTTCATCTCTAGGTACCCATCTCAGTTTATCTTTCAGATCTGACTATTTTACTACTGAACATTTTGCAACTAATAAATTATTTCTTTCAGAAAAAAAAAAGACAATATTATACTTTTCCCCTAAAATTTCAGCACTCTGGAAAACTCTCCAATGTATAACAAAAGTTCATAATGGATATTGCATACTAAATGTATGCCTGTAACACAGAGATTATTTGGAAGAAATCTTTTCTGTAGTATAGAACAGCATTGATTGTAATGCGACAGGGACATTTATTGCCACATATTTCAATTAATGAACCTTGCTATACGAGATTTCTCAATAGTTCCCAAATTGCTTGGTTAATAAGGGAGGCACTGTGCAATGTGTTGAGGATAATGCCATCAGATTCTTAGCATCTAAAAAATGATATTTCATGTCAGATCCTGGTATTATATTTTGGAGAATAGAGTATATTCACAGGTATTTGTGAGATAAGAATAATACACTAGTGTGTGTTTGTACAACAAAAGTCATGAGGAGATGATAACTTTGAGTATTTAGACAGCTCAAGCTGAACAACGATGTTATCATTCATTGTCTGACTTTTATTTATGTTTTCCTTAGCTTTAAATTATATTAACTATTTCAATATTATATACAAACCACTTTGATTTTTTTTAAAGGAAACAAAATGTCTCAAAATTCTGTAGTCTTATGAACCACAGGTTTACACTTTGCTAATAAATATTACCTAAATAAATATTACCTAAAACCTGAGGTAAAAGAAATTATTTCTCTTATATAGAGAGAAATCTGTATGATTCTGAACATTTAAACATTTAAATCTGAATCTTGATTCAGTCGCTTTACATTTCTGACTAAAAAAAACCCCACTAAATAGAGGAACAGAAGTGTCCGGAAAGAAAACCCCAACGTTACACTCCTACCAAAATTTATATTATGGTTTCTTAGCTATTTTTCTGCTATAAAGAGTGGTCTTTGTTGGTATTAATCTAATTATGCTAAAAATAAGTATATTATATAATATTCTGTATTGGTTCTAACTGAGGTAGAGTTCAACAGCCCTGCCAGTGCTGTGCTCCAGTTGATAACAGCGGTGTTTTGGCTACTGCTGAGAAGCACTGTCCCTCTAACATTTTCCCTGCATCAAGGGGCAGGGAGTGGGCAAGACCTCGGGAGGGAAAACAAGCAGGCCAGCTGACCTGAAGGAACCAAAGGGGTATTCCATACCATATGGCGTCAGCTCAGATATAAAAGCCGGGAGAGAGAGGAGGAGTGGGGAGGGGCATTCATTAATGTCTGCCTTCTAGAGGAACCATTACATGTGCTGAGGCCCTGCTTCCAGGACATGCCCAAACATTGCTCGCTGATGGGAAGTAGAGATTGACCTTTCTTCTTTTGCTTATGCACGCGCAGACCTTCACTTTTGCTTTTCTATTGCTTCAATAAAAACTGCCTTATCTCAACCCATTGATTCATCTTGTCCTTTCCCCTGTCCCTCTGGGGAAGGGACCTATAGAGTGGCTTAGTGGGCACCTGGCACCTAGCCAGAGTCAAACCATCACATATTCAAAAATGTGTCTATCTTCCCAAGTCTTCACTGTTGCCTTTTAAACATAAAATTAAAACCTCTTGGTCAGCCAGCAAAAATATATTGTTTTAATTTATAAAATTAATATGTCATCTCTTATTTCTTTATAGCTGTTAACATAAGAAAAAATTATGGATTAAAACTTGTGTGCATTGCACTTGCTGCTTTTCTGTTTCATACATTATCCACAAATATGCTTCATCCCACTTAGAATTAGAATATTATACCACTTTTATTTTTTTTTTTCTCTGAGGAAATGAAGCAATTTGGACTTTTATAAGCACTAATAAAAGAATTTTATTGCTGAATGATTTTGGCAATACTATTTGATATTTACAAGCTGTTTAAAGAAAGAGTGCTTAGGAGTTGGTCAATGTTCTCGGTCTTCATAAGCCATCTGGAATGTATTCTCTTTCTTGTTTAAAGTATTTGATATACACACAGAATAGCATGTCTGGAGCAGATATGAAAGTTTTATTTGCTATAGATCTTTAGACAGGCTCATCTTCAATGAGTAGACATTCGTTTAAACTTTGTCGAAACCAGACCTACTCTGTAATACCCTGTCAATTCCAGAAGATGAGAAAAAAGAACATTAACTAAGCCTTGCTTTGAACTAGATCTGCATTTGCTCCTTTCATCTATGATCACTGACATAATTTATTTTGCTCTAATTTTCTGCATATCCAATGCTGAAACTAATGTGTGGAGGTTTAAGTGTGTCCATTTTTTCATTGATAACAAGAATAATTTTTGAGTTTCCCTATTAGATTAATGAAATTAGTGGGATATACAAACCCTAGATGTGATTACAGATGACTGCTGATATTACTGCAAATACAGTCACTAATGTTTGAGTGTCTAGAGTTCAGTGACAGTGATGAAAGGATTGAGTGCTCATAGGTAAGAATAAGGGGGAAGGCCAACAAGGCAAATATGGTGGTACTGTGTTATAAACCATCCAACCAAGAAGAAGAGGCAAATGAAATATTCTATAAACAACTGAGAGAAGTCTCACAATGGCTGAACTTGGTTCTTTTGAAGGACTTTAATTTACCTGATGTCTGCTGAAAGTACAATACTGCAAGAAGAGTCTAGGAGGTTTCTGGAGTGATATGAAGCTTGGAGGCTGTCTTGGACATAGAAACCATGTAATTATCAATAGTTGTCTATTCATGGAGAAGTAAATTTTAGTTTTAATCTCCTCACAAGCATATTAAGTTAAATTGTATACAAATAAATTTACAGAAATCTGATTTTTACATGTTACTACTTCTGAACGTAGTATGAACATATTAACAAAAATGAAAGGGAAAAATAAGTGATAAAATTATTTCAATGTTAGATTTGAACTGGATTCTGTCTATGTGGAAAGGCAAGAAAATAATGTGTGCCTCAAAGGAAAAAAGCCTCTCTTCCTTTAAAACAAACTAAATTATAAAGAAGCATTTGGCTTTAATATTAAATTAAAGAGCTAAGCAGTTTTAGTTGTGTGTACTATTCTTATTTTGTGATGAGACATTAAAAAATATGTCTTCACACATGCACATTTAAAATGTGTATGTATGTGCATAGTTTATAAGTGAAGTCTTCTGAGTTGATAAATTATACATCTTTGAAAGAAGCAGAACACATCCTACATCAGCCTCGAGAATATAATTCCCTCTTCAAACACAACAACAACAAGCAAAGAATAAATTGAAGAACACAACTCAGTCCAGAATAAGAAAGCAGTAACTGATGGCACTGTTGCACAGAGGCAGCTTGGTTTATTTCTGATAATAAACCAGTGCAGATAATATTGCAGTCATTTTCATAAAGTAAAATTCTGTCTTCATCTGATATCAATGTCTTCATCAAAAGCCCTGATGTGAAATTAATTCCCATTTTGTCATCAGTACATAATAATTCTTTAAATATATGAGGTAAATTTTGCCCCCATACAAAGGGCTGTGGTAGTGTGCAAAGAGCTGAGGCCACAGCAGCCAAACCTCGGTGTTGGTGGAACGGGGCTCAGCACACCACCCCTAAGAACTCCTACTCCCGTTAGGGTGACACTTCAGGTTCACCCCATGATCCCTCTCAGTTACTGTTTGCATGTTTGTTATTATTGGTTCGTTTGATTATTAACTAATGTTCTGTATTTGGAGTTAGTCTGGGAAGTTCGCATCTCTTCGCGTTTTTATTGGTTCTATTATAATCTCTGTACCCCCCTTGGCTGCTTTTATGCGCTTTTTTCCCTTTAAAATCCCTCTGTACTCTGTCGCCATGCCTTTTGTCCCTGGATTCGCTCTGCTTCGCTGCACCCCTGCGTTGCCGCTTCCAGCCGTTCCTGCCTTCCTGCTGCTCCTGCCTTTCCACTGCTTCTCGCCGCTTCTCCCCCCACTTCTTCCAGCAAATAAAACCTGGCGAATCCATACACAGGTCCTTCTCGAAGTCTTTCCTCGCCAGCCGCCTGAGAACACCAGGCTGGGACGACTCATGTATCAGAGGGGCCGGCAGCCATAGCTGGAACCCCGGGCTTTTGGGGACATAGCTGCACAGCAGCTTCTCCCTTCCCCAGCAGGTGCGGGGGAAGCGAACGCAACCGCGCGACCTTGGGTCGGAACCCAGTGGCAGCAACACCCCCCGTGCGGCAATAAAGGGCAAGCACAGAAATTAGAGAATACTTCAGTATTGAGTCACACAGAGATTTTAAGCAAGAGCAATGAATACACTGAAACAGTCCTACATGACAGCATGCAAGCAAGCATGTCTCAAACACATGTAAGGAACAACAAGATTTAAGTTTCTGGTTTAAATAGACTAAAATTATTCTAAGAATAGCAACTGAGGGGAATATTTTAGCAAAAATGTGTTACTGAAGACATCCTTTACCTGTGCATAAATATGGTTCAGGCTGGCCTTTGTCAAATGCAAAAACCTCACTCCTCTATAAATAGCCCCAAGTTTAGTACAGTTTGAAGTTTGCAAATATTCATTTCTGTCTCCCTTCTTTTTTCTGCATCATAGTCCTTTCACTTTCTAATAACATAATGAGTATACAGTATAATGAATGGCAAATCTCTAATATCAGTTATTTTGAAACTTCCTGCTGTGTGTTGAATCAAAAGATAAAAGACTGGTGCCTAAAACTGGTATCTCATGGCATTTTCTTTAAGTATTGGTGTATTGAAGTAGTGTTGATACGACATTTTACTTCTTAATTAAGCATCATGTTTCTCTTACATGTACTTGCTTGGGAAACATAATTAGGAAGGTAATGTTAATTCTGGGTAATAAAAAGATGCTTTAATGTAATCTGTTCCATTATTCATTTGTCATATGGAGCATAAGTGGATATTGATTTATAGAAAATCCTCTGTGATTTGTTTCAGCTTCCAGATTCCTTTTTCTATAATTCTTTGTTTTTGCTACTGCTTTGATTGAGATCATCAAGGATAATGAATCAGTAAAACCCACCCTGAAGAGGCACGGCATCTTTTAAACATAGTGTTTACATCTGAAACATGATTATTAAGCATCAACAGCAATGTTAATACTAATAGATAAATGTTATTATGGTTGAGACTGTGAAAATTGTGGCAATTGGTAGATCTAATAATTTAGACTTTACAAAAATACACATCTCCGAGGTCAGTCTATCTGACTGTTCTATTAACATTATTTTTTACAAAACCATTTCTTAGCAGACAAAAATTTTTATAAGTTTTTAAAACTAATCATATTTTGAAATTTCTGATGGTAAATACAAGAAGCATGAGAATATTAATTGAAATAGATATAGGTAAAACATGTCCTTTACTTATCATGAGCCATTAAGATAAGAAATGGGCAGATTTCCGTAGAAATGAATCATAAACTGGTTATTTCAGTGGCTGTGTTCATCCCTCCAAAACAAATGCCTTCCTATGGTAAGCTGACAATGTTTTATGGGAATTCACAGGGGGTAAATAATTTTTCATTCTAAACCTGTAGCTGATAGTGGCTCTGACAAGATAGATGCATTCAGTTATTCATAAGTGTAATAAGAATTTTTTTGTGCACTGTAGTTTGGGGTATTGTGGCTTTTTCAAGATTAATC
Organism: Climacteris rufus; assembly: GCA_013398175.1. Classification (NCBI taxonomy): domain Eukaryota; kingdom Metazoa; phylum Chordata; class Aves; order Passeriformes; family Climacteridae; genus Climacteris; species Climacteris rufus. The sequence continues at coordinate 77,607 of VZRZ01002163.1, read as the reverse complement.
ACACTCGCATGCTTCAGTCATACATATTTTATTCAAAAGGAAATAGAGAAATTCTCAAGTTTAGCCTCAGTGATTTTGGTCACATTTTATATTATAAAGAACATGATAGTGTATTTTGGATGGGTTTTTTTTCTGGCAGGGGTTTCGGTTTGGTTTAGTTTGTTTGTTTGGGGTTATTTTTTGTTTGTTGGTTTGGTCTGGGTTTTTTTAATACTGGTTACATTAGCATACTGAAGAAGCTGTTGGTCCCTGCACAAAATGTCAGCTCCAACCGTGAAAAGTCTGAAGCATATGATCTCTTTCTATCCCTCCTTGCATGTAATACACATATTTTTGTGGTGCCATACAGAAAAAATTAATTTGAAATGCTAATATGTAGATCTTTCCGGTTCTACTAAGTTAAATAGTTATGCAAAAAGTTATAAAAAGAAGTACAGGTGTAATATACTGCTAGGGGAAAGTGAAATGTTCTTTTGGAAACATTTGTGTTTTAACTGCATACCACTAAATTACCACACAAAATACAGAAGAGAATTCAAGCCTGTGTTAAAATATAATTCATTAGAAATATAATGAGAGTCTATATTTGCCTTTATATGTAACCCATGAATATTTAATGAATGTACTACTTTTGTAAGTTGAATTTAAACTCAATTATAACTATAGCTAGGATGCAAGGAACTTTTCAATACATTGCATTAGTCTTCTTAGCAAGTTTCTAAAATAATTCCTTTTTTTTTTTACTATTTGAAAGAAATTTACAGAATCGAGTGGCATCTCACATGTATATATGATTTTCACTGTTATTCATCCTGGTGTCTTTGATCACAGCCTATTTTTCCTTTTTAAAAGGGACATCGTTGCTACACATCTATACAAAATTACATAAATAGTGTTGTGTTTATGTAGGCAATATTTTCTTGGAATCCTTACCCATGCATTTTTCCCCAGGTAACAAGAACCAAAAATCTGAATTAATGTCGGTGATTAAATAAATAAATAGTTTATGAAAGAAAAATTTCTGTACAGCAAAATGTAAAAAAACTTCCAATGATAAAACGGAAAGCCACATTTTCAGTCTGTCTATGAGTTGTGCTATAAATTCTTTTGTGTTTATCTTTTGCTGAAGGCTGTGGGGTGATTTTGCTCATCCCCTTTGATCTGAAAGCAAGGCACACTAGGTAGAAGTGATCCTCTTGTCCTTAGGCGTGCAAACAATTATGCTCCTAATGCAAGCAAGTTGTATAAGTACATATATACTCAAAAGACATAAATGTTCAGCTATCTTGGATAGAATCAATCAAAGTAAATTCCTCTTCCTTAACTACTGAGCAATCTAGATGAGAACTAACATTTAATGAGATTCATTTTACATTATTTCAGGTATTTCATTTCAGAAATCAGTCATGTAGTCTAAGATAGTCATCAAAACTCTCTCTACATTTAATGAAAATATGTCTCTTCCAAATAATTCTTTCTTTCTGTCTCAAACAGTTTTTTAGACTGAACTGACTATTCCCTTCAATTGCATGTTTCTTTCTTTTGATTATAGATAGAATGTGGAAGAACTAGAATAGCCAAAAGACAAAATTAAGCAAGATTGATTATTCCCACAATTTGTTTATCGGGAAATTTCCATTTTCCTACATCATCCACAGAAAAGTTGCAAAGCTCTACCACAAATCCAAAGTATCAATAAAAATGTAGACATTCATTTGGGGCTATAAGACCGATCCATATGTTTTATTCTGTATTACAGTATTATCTTCAAATCCCACTTACCTCTTCCTCCATTTTTTTTTTAAGAGACATGGGGCACAATCTATTTTGTGTTAGTGAAGCTACTACATCGATATCTCCCCTGGACAGTTTTATGCACACATGAATCTTTGATCTCAGTCTAAAAGCTTTAGGAGATATTTAGAATCAGAAGATACTTGGCTTTTGCAAAGACTTGGAGATGATGTGAATTGCTCTGTGAGGTTATTTGACATAGAAATAAAACTATATACAAGAAAAGGAAGTTCAAACCAGCTAGCACTTTGTCATCCAGGGCAAACCTCCAATGCTACTTGCTTGTTCACATGCAAAGATATATGTCTCATATTCCCATTGCTCATGGTTAAACTGTTCAAAAATTGATGACTGTCTCTCTGAAATAGAGCTACAGGTATTTTGCAAAACACCAGAATTTCATAGGATGAAGTCAAGAATATGTGTTACATGACATGGGTATGACGTGGGGGTATCTAACATTGACATACGTAAAGTATGCAGAAATTATTCTGGAGGAGCAAAACCAAGTTTCATAGAATGGGAAAATATACTGAGTTAGAAAAGACCATTAGAATCATCAAAGTCCAGCTTCTGGCCCTGCAGAGCACAACCTCAGGAATTGCACCACGTGAACGTTGTCCAAACATTTCTCAAACTCTGGCAGGCTTGGTGATTTGGCCAGCTGTGGCCAAGTTTAGATTTATCTATTTTATTGTACCAGACAGAAATGCTATTTCAGGTGGCCCAGCTTTTGTTTTGGAAAGAACTAGTTGTTCATCAGCATTTTCAGTTGAATATATTGGGAATGATTTGGTGTTATAGGTATTTTTGACTCAGTAACATCTAAGCTTAATTGCTCTAGGGGATACAGTCTAGTGGATACAAGGCTGATATCACAATCAAGTGAAATGGATTTAATTTATTATAGATGCCAATAGATAAATTCATTTAAAAAGGAAACCTAAATTCTCATAATACTCTAGTGCATCCACAGAGATAAAAGGGGCAGGAGGCAGTGCGGAAAAGAGGGCCTGAAGAATGAAGTGCATTGCTTGAGGGAGTATTTGAATGCCTAGATGATCCCCATTCATTCTCTTGAAGCTAGGGCACCATGTAATCAGCAATAGTCAATGCTTTAAGAAGGTTGTGAGAGATTCCTCTATAAAGTGGCCTCTATAAAAAAATACAGCTTTCAATTTATTGTTTTTGGGTTTTTTTAATTAGCTTATGCAATACTGTGGACAGGAGACTTTTTATTTAAGGGTCCCAACAAATTTTAGGAAAAAGTCATTGTAATTTTTCAGATGTTCACAAGTGACATGTTATAATGAAATAGTCACTGAGTATATTGATGTTAAGAAAAATAATTAAGAATTATAAAAAAAGTTATGCAAAAAAAGTTTGTTTCAATCCATGCAATTTGCAATAAAAACAAAAAATATTTTAAAAACCCACAACGAACAAAGCCAAGCAAATTCAAAAACCAACCCCCTTTTTTTTTCTGTGTGCATGCATCTATCATCTTCATCTAACTGAGGTCTGAGTCCAAACAGAAAGCAGTTTTTAATGTAAATTAAAAAAATGAACTGTGTAAACTTTTTTAACAACTTGATCTGTAATTAATATAGCAAGAACATTGTAATGTTTTCAGGAGCAGTTACAGAATAACCAGTGATCTAGGGATATACAAAAATAACGAAGAGCAAACAAGTGAACATAAGATTCTTACATTTCATTGGGAACTAAAACACCCTCAGGGATTTATATAAACTTTTATAAGTTTAACTGGAGTTTACTTCACTGCTGATACTTGTTTTCACCCTAATTTGTCTTTTCGCTGAACAAGACTTTGCCTTTCAGCTATAACTTATGGTTGCGCTATCTTTGCAGAATAAATGGAATGAACAGTTTTTTGAACACTTTCCAGTCACTGCTTTTGGATCTTAAGGCCGAGAAGATAATGAGGAAAGACTGTCTCAAACAATTAAGTAGGCAGAATGACATACTTGAGAACAACCTTGACTATTACTAGACTATAAACACTCAGAAGAAAATAGGACAGTTTAGAGCAGCCTTAATTAGATGCTTGCATATTAACTGCATGTAAAAAGAAGAGGCGAAAAACGGGTCGTCTAAAGGCCTGTTGTGCTAATGAGGAAAAAATACATGAAAAGGACTATCTAACCCGTTAAATCCATAAAATCACAAGAAAATGTGTCAGAGCTGCACCAGCCTTTCATAATCAAATCAAGGCTGTCTTAAGGTCAGAGCTCTCAATGAAAAAATCCTATGGAATTTCCCTTAATATTCACCTTTTCAACTTTTACAGAAAACAAACAAACAAACAAACAAACAAAAAAAACACAAAAAAAACCAAACCCAAACCAACCAAAGAGGGGCAAAACATATGTTGTGGTGGCCCAGCCCACCTTGGGGCTGAGTGCCATACAGTGGGTGGAATTCCCTGCCCAGGACTCCAACCCTGATAGCAGATCCGGGGGCAAAGCCCGAGTCGAGGGCTGACACCCACTGTGTGTCACTCCCGCAGCATCTCCTCCCTCCCGTCCAGAAGCTTTGCTGTTCCTTTCTCCCCATTGGCTCAAACCCCTCATGTTTAATAATGTAGCCTATTCTTTATGTATGAAGCTCTGGAAGGTTCTAATTGGTTCGGTTCTCTATTGGTTGGTTTGTATCTGTTTCTCCCCTGATATGTTATGATTTGTTCCCTGTTACCTCATGTCCTTCCCTTACTGGCTTGCTCCCTTGCTCCCCTCTCTCTCCAACCCCCTTTAAAAAGTGCTGTCACCCCTTCCCTAACGCCTTTGACTGACCGTCTCCCTTCTGACCACACCCCCTGCCCTTCGGGGTGGAAATAAAACCGGGACAAAAGACGCAGCTTTGGCCCTCTCTCTATCTTTTACCCTTGCCGAGTTGCTAGGCAACAGCAGTGCTGCAGCCTTTCTTTCCTGCTTTCTCAGGCAACCCGATGGGTCTTTGGTAGCCACGCCGCATGGACACCGGATCTTGTCGCTGCCGTGGCCACCGGGCGGCTAGCGGCCAGAGCGACAAACATACACACATACACACACACACACAAAAATCCCCAAATGAAAAATACAGTTCACTCCATCTTTATTATACTGAGTTAAAAAAATACGTGCTTAATATTCTACTATTTTACTATTCTACAGGTTTTATATTTCCTTGATTGGCCAGAACAGTCCTTTCTTCTTCTTCAGTTTGAAGTTAACATCTTTTAACACTGGGATAAAATATTCCAGATGAACCACCTGCAGTATTTTATACATGTGAGAGACTGTGTCTCTAATTCATAATTTTCTAAAGGGTTTTTTTTTTCAGATTTGTTTTTTGATGATTTGTGTTCATATAGTGATAATTTAACATTATGACTTTCTTTACAGTTGATCATAGTTCAAGAATCCTTTAATTCTTCTCACTCATCTCTACAAGTGCAAGGTTATCTTAGGTACCTTAGGTTTCAAACAGTTTTTGTTCCTTTAGGTTATCCAGTTCTTTGTGGATTTGATTATTTCTTCATGTCAAGATTGTGTCTTAACTCTCTAACTTAGAAAATTGCCTTCATATATTCCTACTTCTTATACTAGGATCACAAAATAAAATATACATCAAGTCAGTCCCAAGAGAGCACCCTGAAAATCTCCAAGTGGTTGCCACCTGTCTAATTGAAGAATTATTTTCTTCTTAGATAGTGCTGTCTATAGTTTACATTTCCTCTATTACCAGAGCCTTCTCCAGTTTAAACAAACATCTCTTATTTGACATTGTGTTATAATCATTATTTAAATTCTGATTTTTTCCACTTTTTCTGATTTTCCACTTTGTGGGGTTTGAGAAGTTTGGGGGGTCTAGCTTTTTGGGTGTGGTAGGGGCCAAAAGATGGCTTCTGTAAGGAGCTTCCAGAAGCTCCCACAGCTGTCCAGTCAAGGCCTATCTCTGATGGCTCCTGGGAGATTGATGTGCTGTTTTCCAGAGTTGGGCCAATTAGGAAGGACAGAAACGCCTCTGCAACAGTATATTTATAAAGCAATCTCTGTAGTACGCATGCGTGCGCCATGTAGCCATGTAGTCATGTGTTGCCTTGCTCTTTGCTGTTAAAAATAACTATTTCATAGTAGCTAGTTCTCAAGGTTATTGTTCTGTAAACATAGCCATGTTATTCTAGCACTATCTTATCATGTGCATTCCTTTCCCATGGACATAGATCTTTGATGGACATTTTCTTTGACCACTGTAGTTGAAGGAGAAAGAACTGATTTCCTCCAATGAATAGTGATTTCTAAAAGAGTACATAAGAAATAAAAGAAGGTGGGTCTTGCCCCCTTCCTTCCTTCCTTTCCTCTGAACTTGAACACAGCTGTCTCTGGCTCTTCTTTCTGCGCCGTCAGCACCTAGCAGTATTCCAGCAGCGTTAGTCATGTAGGTAGTAGATCAGGCAGAGAAGAAGGAGTACAGCAAATAACTAGGAAAAACACCTGAAACATCAGATATGAAAGGCAGCAAACGAGGCCAGTCTGCCAAAGAAGAGAAGCAATGGAGGAGGAGGTTCCTGCAGCATCGGAACTGATACATCTTCAAAGCCTGTGGTAAGAAACTTTAATCAAACTTGGAGCAGAGACAGTGCAGGAGGGAGTGAACTCCCACAAGAGTAGCTGTGTCTGGTGGGGACCAAGGACTTTGCTCCTGAATCAAGAAGGGAGTCAATTATGTTAAAAGATGCCTGGTTTTATTCCTATCCTAAGAGAGAGATGGCGGGGGGGGGAAGATGGGAGGACGGCAGAGAAAGAATATTTAGGAGATGTTCCTTTGTTTTTTCTTGCTCCTTTGACTCTGTAATAAATTCACTTTATCACTTAGAAGCACTGACCTTGTCTCAGCCTAATTTTGCTCCTCTGCCAGCATTTCTTATCATGGGTTAGTAACACAGTTCAATACAGAAGGGGGAAAAGAGCGGTACTAGTGGGGCCTTGGCCGTTGGCCAGGGCAAAACCACTACACACTTTTCTCTTTCTATTTTCTCAAACATATTAAAGAATCAACAGAAGTTCTTCTAGGACATCGTGTTTAATATTTAGATATATGTGTAGCAAAACTGCAAATGATAAAGATATCTTTAACTTAGATTTATTTAAATTTAACTGAAGTGAATGGTACAACTGTGTTAACAATGCAGTGAATCTAGCTTACAGTGGAAAATTTTTCAAAAACATATTTGGAAAGTTTTGCATATACTTCATAAGCTTTTATAAAGTCATGGCTTTTTCAATTATGAAGAATTAAGCCCAGCCCTGGGAGAGGAGTTCACAACAGCACTACATAAATGCCTTTACAGCAGAACGGTTATGTGTGTTAAATGATGATTTATAAGAACGAACATAATAAATGCTAACTGCGTTAGGGTTGTGAGACTAAAACATGGAAAACTAAATATGGAGAGAGTTTTTTGAAACTGTTGTCTGAATGAGCTTACATTTTATTTCAAAACTGCAACAGCTTTGTAAAATTAGAATTCTGACTCTGAAAGATAGTTTTCATATTAGACTCTTACACCAGTATTTCGTTTGTAGAAGTAGCTCCTTTTCCAGCAAAACAGCCAATGAGGCATTCACTGAAATTTTCCAATCACCTTAATTTCTTTTTGTTTCTCCGTCTGGCCACAGTTTCAACAACGTTGGATATAATTGGTTTTGAGCATTTATTTTTCTTTTCCGTTCTTAATATGAAGAAAAATTTATTTTAAATACTCTAACATGAATGCCTTTCCTTAAATACAAGGATCTTTTTAAAACCGAAGTCAATATTCCCAGCTCTTACACTGTAATTGCCAAGATAACTTCAAAATTCAAGTAGATTTTTAACAGTTGATCAACCAGAACGAAAGTAATCCAAGATTTTATAGCACATAACATACCCAAAACGCCTAACCCAAGAACTTTAGCTTGCTGTCAAGGAATCCAGGGAGTTATAAAATTATAGGTGATTTAACCATTCTGATGATTCAGTCTTATTACTTGTAGAAAATAAATGTAATGTGTAATGAAATAATTTCTACTTTAGTCACTTTTCTTATTAGCTTTATGCATGTTGGAACAATTTGTATATCTTACTTCCTAATTTTTATCTCTAGCATCCAGTGTTTTACATTGGTAACACTTTCTGGATGATTTCCCTCTGTTTTAGGACCCTGAGGTAAATAACAGAAACTGATTTTGATTTTTTTTTCTTTTTGTTATGTTTACAGAAACATAACATGGCTTGCACAGATCACATGCGTTAGACATCAATCTAACCTGGAACAAGGAATATAATTTTATAATAGTACCAGTTTCTCATGGATATTGAAAGGATAGTATTCCACAATCATTCATATGTTCAGGAAGTCATTTTATCTATTTCTGCAGGAACTTAATCTGCCATACTTTCAGTTGTGCAGTTATGTAAGGCCTCTGGGAAAGACTGTCAGAAGATTAGGTTTGAAATATCATCATTATGTGGCCAGGTTTTGGGAGCAGGAATGTGACTTATGTGAGAAGATACCAGAGACTTCCCTCATATCTGGCAGAGCCAATGCCAAGTGGTTCCAGGATGGACCCACAGATGGCCAAGGCTGGGCCACTCAGAAATGGTGGTAACACCTTTGTGATAATGTATTTAAGAGGGAAAAAATGTTATTGTGCAGTTGTAATTGCTGCCAGAGAAGAGCGAAGTGAGAATATGTGAGAGGAAAGACTGCAGAGATCAAGGTGAGTAAAGAAGGAGTGGGAGGAGGTGCTTCAGGCACTGGAGCAGGGATTCCCCTGCAGCCTGTGGTGCAGCCCATGGTGAGGCAGCTGTGCCCCTGGAGCCCATCAGGTCCATGGGGATGCAGAGATCAACTCACAGCCTTTGGAGGAGACCAATGCTAGAGCAGAGGTCCATGCTAGAGCACCTGAGAGGATGCTGTGAACCTGTAGGAAAACTGTGCTGGAGCAGTCTCCTGACAGTGACCTATGGCTCCATAGAGAGAGGAGCCCACACTGGGGCAGGATTCCTGGTAGGAATTGTGGCACTGTGAGCGACTCACACTGGAGCAGCCTGTTCTTGAGAAATTGTACCCCATAGATGAGTGACCCACATCACAGCAGTTCATGGATAATGGTTTGCTGCGGGTAGAAAGCGTAACTCAGAGCCTTTTGCATCGCTCTCATTTTCCTAAATGAAGTGACTTTGGCCTCATCTAGACTCTGATCTGGAGGCGAGCCGGGCATCAGAACTCCCGCAGAATCTAGGCTTAGCTCATGCACAGCGGTTTAATTTATGCAGGGGAATAAAGAGATGAGAAAGGGTTCTTCTCCGCTTATTGCCAGCAGGATTTTATTCACTGGAGCCATGGAGTGCTGTAAAAGACAAAATCAAAATGGAGGTCAGGGCGTTTTAAGATGGAGGCGAGGGGAGGGCAGTCGGGAGAGCGAATCACTGCGGAGGATTACAATGATTGACAGGGGCGTCAGCCAGTGAGTTGGCTGTCCGCATCCAGCATGGGAACCAATGAGCTGTTCCCCTGGGCGGGGACAGCCCCTGCCACCCTGGGCGGGGACAGCCCCTGCCGAGACAGGGCTACACCATCCCAGCTGCCGCGCAGTGGGGGAAGGACCGGCACTGTGCGGGGGTGTGGGGAGGCAGGACCGGCCCCCCCCAGGCCCTGGCCCAGCGGGAATGGGCCCGGTTGCAAGCCACTCCCAGAGGCACCACAACAATGGTTGCCTGTGGGATGGAGTAGTTTGTGAAGCACTGTCTCCCATGGGAGAGACCCCACACTGGAGCAGGTGAAGGACTCCTCTCTCTAAGCAGCAACAGAAACAACCTGTGATGAACTGACTATAACTCCCATTCCCTGTCTCCCTGCACTGGTGCAGGGGAGAAGATAGAGCCTGGGAAGGAGGGAGGGTTGGACGGAAGGTGTTTTTAAGATTTATTTTATTTCTCATTGTCCTTCTCTGACTTTGTTAAGTAATAAATTCAGTTAATATCTCCAAACTGAGTCGGCCTTGCCCATGACAGTAATCAGGTAACGATCATTCCTTGTCCTTATTTCTACTGATGAACCTTTCATTATATTTTCTCTCCCCTGTCCACTTGTGGAGGAGGGTGATAGAGCAGCTTTGGTGGATGTCTGGTATCCAGCCAGAGTCAATATATTACATCATCACAATCTACAACAATCACACAAAGATAACAAAAAAATATAATTTTATATATAAATTGTTCAGAACCCTGTGATTGAATACTTACAAGTGCAAGTATATTTTATTTCTTGGCCAATAATGTTGAATAGAAATATAACATTGAATAATACTGCATTTGTTTTATGTGGTAAGGTTTTTGTAGTGCGTAGGGGCTCCAGAACTGGCATCTGTGAGAAGACACCAGGAGCTGCCCCCATGTCTGAAAGAACCAATTTAAGCTGGCTCCAAAATAAACCTGCTGCTTTCAAAAGCAGAGCCCATCAGCAATACTGGAGGCACCTTTTAATACCATATTTTTAAAAGGGTAAAAAAAAATTGCTAAGTGGTATATGTAGAGAGAGGGGAAAGAAGTGAGAGGAAACAGCCCTACAGACACAAAGGTGAGAGGAGAAGGAGGGAAAGGAAGTGTGCTGCAGTTACTGGGACAGAGGTTCCCTTCCATCCCTTGGAGAAGACCATGGTGAAGCTCTTAGTCTTCCTGTAGCCCATGAACAACCATGATGGGGCAGATATTCACCCTACTACCCATACTGGAGCAGGTAGATATGCCCTGTAGGAAACCGCAGCTCGTGGGTAGCCCACAATGATGAAGGTTCCCAGCAGTGCAATAAAGAAAAATAAATTGTTGTTGAAATTTGTTCTGTTTTGTTAATAGATGTTATTTATATGTGGCATATTCAAAGTACTTGCCTTGAGCTATAAGTTTTGATTGATATGAGTTTTTGTCACCTGAGAGAATCTTAATTTCAACTCCTGAAGCAACAGGGGATGTGTTAGAGCTAGCAGTTCCTCTGAATTTAAATATTCATAATTGAGTTAGGGTGAGTTGAGTTCAGGGCCCTTGTCACTATGGTTTTACAGCACAGATATACCTATCAGCAGAAAAACAGTTGGTGATATTTATTTCCTCAGGTCAGGAATGATTCTTAATGTTAAAATAGCAGTTTATAATAATCCAATGTTGATATTAATAAAGAGTATTTTTTTAAAAAATTCAAAAGGTGTTAGTTGGTTAACTCAAATGTTCAATACTCAAAGATAATATGATGGGTGCTCTTCACAGACACCTACAGAGACATCTGCGGTAGTCAAATATAACAGGTTTGTCACTAGCAGCACTGTGCTACATTGTCAAAGTTAATGAGATGTCTGATAGAAAATAAAGACAGGCCTGGTTTGAAAATTTGAATCTATTTAGATCTCAGTTTTCTTTCAAGTTCTTCAGTAAAACAGTGTGTGAGACTGCTCAGTTTGTTCTTTTGGCTATTTTATTTCGTTCTTCCAAGACAAGCACAATTTTTCTAATTAAAGAACATAGCATTGCTGGTGTCAGTAGTGATAGTGTTTCAATATTCTGATCAATGAAAAAAAAAATCTATTTGGAATAAGATAGACTAGACCATTTCAATTGGGAGGGATCTACCATGACCTTCCAACTGCCTGACCACTCCAGGGCTGACTGAAAGGTAAAGCCTGTTATTAAGGTCATTGTCCAAATGCCTCTTAAAGTCTGACAGGCTTGGGGCATTGACCACTTCTCTGGAAAGCCTTTATCAGCATTTGGCTTAACTCTTTAGCCAAATTGCCTTTATATTTACTGGAATAATACAAAGCAGACAGAGCACAAACACCTTAAATACATTGTAACGGATAACCCTGATGGCAAAAAAATTCTTAAGGGTAATTTCTTCCTTTCAACTATTTTAAATGGGGCTCTTTTTTTTTTAGTTTAAATCATATTTTTTTGTAAAATTAGTTTTGATTTCTGCCAATGTTGTTGCATTTTTTTAAACTCTGATTATTTAAAGATATGATTTTATTACTATTATGAAGTTTTAAGACTTCATGTCCTTAAATTCCATTTTATAGAAAATATATATAAAATGCATTTGAGTAACTAAATGAATGTGAACATTGAAGCTAATTGACTGGATATGTTTACTTATTGAATTACAATTTTCCAGAAGTAAATTAATATCATGTGTAAGGAAAGTAACTTCAAACAGTATAGATGAAAACATATAACAAATGTAAAACTTGAAAATACACTATGAGCCCATTTGGGCCATGAGTTTCACTGAAATTTCCTTGTTGTTTTGTATTTGAGAGCCAAGGCTTGAGGAAGACACATAATTCTGGATTGTCAATATTAAATCTAATTACTGTAAATCTAGCAGGCACAAAAAATAATGGAAACTTAATACTGTTTTCATATATGTGGTCAATAAAAGTAGATAAATGTAAATCTGTTCATTCAGTATAGTAGTCACTCCAAGTAGAAGGAAAAATATAGAAAGTACTTTCCAAAATACTTGGTCAAAACCATAGGGGAGTCACTATATTTAAATAACAGAGAGTATATATGGGTTGGGTTTTTTTGTGTGCATGTGCACCTCTGTATTTGTGTGCACGCAGATGTTTTTATGAAAAGGTAGAAAGCAACTCAAAGCATTCATGGAAAAAAGGGCCTTTATGCAGATACAGAAGAACCAACACATTAACTGAAAGAAGGAGATAAAAAAGTGTTGAACGAGAGAAAAAACAGTGTTATATATATATATCCAATTCATGCTAGAATAATGATGTTCTTGATATTTTTTAAAAGACCTATCACCTCATTTTCACTTACAACCTTTGACCATCTCTGAATAATATGTCTCAACTACCACATTATACTCGTGTGCAAATAGTTTCACAAGCAGAACGGATCTTTTAAATCTTACTGGTTTAGCATTGAGTCCCTTTCTTGAATTTACAACTCTATTCTTCTTTTTAAATTATCAATCTGTTTTCCATTCCAGCCTCTCTTTTCTTTCATGCCCTGTCGTAGAGCCTTGGATGCAGACCTGTCTTGTGAAACAGTGCAAGATGTTCATTTGTAGCTATTTCCCAGTGGAAACCAGAAGACTCTTTTTCTCCAGCACAGAACAGTAGTGTATTCCTACCTTACAGCAGTACAGAGCCAAATTCCCCCTGATAAAATAGTTCAGTCTGATTTTAGAAGCCTAAAAAATAGATGCCAACATTTCATTCAATGTATGAACTCTCTATGTCACTGAAGGGCAGAAACAGGAACTTCTACAATGACTTTGATTTCATATTTGCATAAACAACTAAAATAAGTTTGGTGAATCATTCCTGACAAGAACCATTTTTTTGCCATTGACTTTAAGTGCCATCTAAATTACACGCCCAGATATAGATAGCTACACTGCAGACTGTGAAGGACAGATGAAGTTAAAAACAGTCATTATGATCATGATGCAAAAGATGTGTAGAACAGCAAAGAGGAAAGTCAGAGAGGTAAAGAATTGTTGAATAAATTTGCAAACTCCAGTACAAAATTTGTATTACTACCCTAATATTTTCCTTTTTTTTTTTTTTTGCTCATGTATGATATTTCTTCTTTAAATGATTGTTTTTATTGCTAGAATACTGACTCATAAGTAGATCATGAAGGGCTGATATCAGATGAACAGCAAATAACAGCTAGGAAGACAGTCAGAAACCATTGCCAGTTATAACAATACAATGTTTGGTCATCCATTTCAAATTTTGCATGTGAGTGTATAAAAATTCAATTTCCTTTAGATAAATTCTTGAGGGCAAAATTATTCTATGTAATTAAAGTCTGCTCTTTACTGTTTCACCACTATCTATCTTTGTGCATGCACAAATACTTTAAAAATAAAAATAATAATTTAAAAATATTTTAATAAAATATTATTTTAATAAAATATGGTTTTATTTTTAATAAATAATTAATAAACATTATTCTTTTTAATAAAAATATTTTTTTCCAATGTCAGTTTTCTGGATTTTTCTCCAACATACCCAGAAACAATGTGGCTATATACACACAAAATGAGCAGACATTTGGCAAATATATGTCCATTTTCAGTTGTTTATATCAATAGATAGCTAATTTCACATTCTTCTGTTTTATTCCTTGTTTCTCTTTTAGATTGTATTAATTATAAAAAATTAAGTTGTTTCTCGGCTGTCACAGTATTGACACGAAAGCAAGAGCCAGAGACACCTGTTTCCAGAATCAGAGAGAAGGAAGGAAGGGGGCAAGACCCACCTTCTTTATTTTTTATATACATTTGGAAATCACTATTCATTGGAGGAAATCAGTTCTTCCTCCCTCAATTACAGTGGTCAAAGGAAATGTCCATCAAAGTTCTGTGTCCATGAGAAAGGAATGTGAGAGATAAGATACAGTTACAATAACATAGCTATGTTTACAGAAAAGACTGTGAGAACTAGCTACAAAGAAATGAAAAACATTCATGACTGCAAAAGCAGGGCAACACTCGGCTTGTCCTCCAGCCTGTATTTAAATAATTTATCCAGAATCATAGCAATGATTTCTGTGATGTTAGTGCTTTGGACAATACAAATTAAACTCTAAATGGTATTATCTTGTACTTCATTCTTGATAAATGATGAGCAATAATTCCACACTACTGTATGTGATTCAGTCTGCTTAATTTAGTCCCTGAGACAGTCAATGCAGTTGCCATAACTGGGCACCCAGTGGTCTCTGAACTGACATAGGATACCCATGCTTGCTGCACAGGGATATTTGACATGCCTTAGGACATAGCAGCGATTCTTTTCTTTCAGTCTCTGTACCTGGAAGCCAGGACGGATGCCTTAGTGACTTCTTGAATGCCTCTGTTTTGGCAAGTGGTGCTAATCCCAAGTGAACACAGTCAATAGGGTCTAGAAAGCTATTTATTGGACAAACTACAGGTGTCTCAGGGGAGCTCAAGGACTCAATGGATTCCATATACTGAATGAGTAGAACAAATTTAATTCTAATTGTGTTTGTAGAAGTATACATTTAGATACTCAGATACAGACACCTAGATTTTCAAAGCGAATGTCACCCTTCAAGTTCTTTGTAAAGCAGTGTTATTAAAGAAAATCCTGACTGTGTTGTCCAAAGGAGTAGCTCCATGTTTTTGATGTGTTACAGAGAAAACTCCATTCTGTTTATATTTAGGTATCACTGTGAGAATCTCTCTGTATGTGTGAAATTCCAGTAGATGTGAATGAAAAGTTAACATCAAAGAGGGACCCTAATCTTCTAACATAGCTTAAGTGGACAAGTTGTCTGATAACTTGGAAAATAAATTCACCTGTATTTGCAGGTAAATAGGTAATTGATCAGCTGACTGAGGTTGTCAAATGAATCCATAAAAAGCGAAACCCAGTGAGAAGTTTTTTTAAAAATATACATATATTCTCAAAGATCAGAGCTCTCAGCTCACTGACTGGAGTGCCACTGAGGCAACCTCTCAGCTGTGGCCTTGTAGCTATTGAGTCAGAATTTTGTAGCTGGTAAGAAGGTGAGGGAAACAAAATGATCACACAGGTCTCATAGGAAAGAGTACACGTATTAAGAAAGGACTGTGAGTACTTGTGTGGTAGCATAACATTCAATATAGGAAATGTATTTATTTATGCAAACGTACAAAACATGGGATGTTCAGGAGGAAAGTCAAAGGGAGGGATCAAAGTAGATCAGGGAGGGAGAAACGAGTGTGTGAAAATGGAGTGAGAGGATAAAAGGGGCCAGACACATTTAAATATGCTGCAGATGAATATGCTCACATGGCCAAGCACTATTCCTGACCAATGCAGTCTGTCCTGTCCAATTATTAAGTTGTATTCCTGCTTAGGGTGTGATATTGCTCTCCATTTTGTGTGTTTGATTTGCTAGTTAACCTCAACCTACACCAGCTGGTAAAGCAGGAGGAAGACACAGTCTGGAAAGACTTGAAGCTGGAGCCTGGATAAACAGGGTCTAACTTGGATTATTATGGTCTGGTACAGGTTTTGAATGATCCACAAATGTGTGAATGACTGCAAACCAAAAGAGAATATTTTTAAGTTCACTCATGAGCTTGCATCCTGATCAACTGGAAGGAAGGTGCCACGGGTGGAAAGCGTGAGTAACTGGGAGCCTTTAGCAGTGGTCTCTTGTCCTGAAGAAAGTGACTTTGGCATCATCCAGTCTCCAAACAGAGGTGAGCCGGGCATCAGAGCTCCCGCAGAATCTAAGCTTAGTTCACGCACAGCGGCTTAATTTAAGCAGGGAAGTAAAGAGACGAGAAAGGGTTCTTTTCCACTTATAGCCAGCAGAGTTTTTATTACTGGGTCATGGAGTGGGGTAAAAGACAACAAAATGGTGGTCAGAGGCATGTTATATTATGGAGGCGAGGGAAGGGCAGTCGGGAGAGGGCCAATCACTGCGGAGGACCACAATGATTGACAGGGGTGCTGGCCAGTGACTCGGCTGTCCACACCCGGCACAGGAACAAATGAGCTGTCCCCCTGGGCAGGTACAGCCCCGCTGCCGTAGCCGGGGAGCTCCCCCGACGACCCGGGGCTGCGCCACCCCAGCTGCATCGCGGGGTGGGGGGAAAGGTCCGGCCGCTGTGGCCCCGGCCCGGCAGGGGCTGGGCCGGGTCATCAGCCACGCCCAGAGGCACCACAACAGGAAGGGACTGTAGGTATTGTTCATACATAATCTATACAGGTGCCGTGTGTATATTGTGAGTGCGTATAACTAGATCTCTGGCATGTATGTTCTACCTTGCTACTGGATGGACCTGAAAACAGGTACAGTTGCAAGGAAGTGGAGGAGAAGAAATCTCTGGAGCCTTTACGTTTAAAGAAATCAGCTTCCTTTAACAGTGACCACTTTTATTACTGTTTCACAATTTTATTAATATTTAGGGAACAACCCTCTGTGCTCAGATATATGTTAAGCTGATATATTAGTATGGCTTCATCTCCCAATCATTATTTTGCTGATATTATATGAACATCTCAATGAGCACTAGAAGAAGAGTTCCAGTTTCTTCATATAATTTCCTTTGTTTATTAACATTTTAAATAGATCTTAACCCATGAGAGGATTTAACATTGTATCATTAGGGACATCAGGAATTTTGTCTAAAATAAGCATTGGATTAAACAAATAGAGAAAACACTTTTAGTAAGATTAGTTTAGTTGATTAAAATGACCATAGTGATTAGGAGTTAGGATTTTTATGCATTTTTTTTCTAACTCACATCTAGGAACACCTATTAAATTCTTGACATTAAACAATACAAAAATCTGTCCAGAATTATTTAATTTGTTTCCATTTACTATTTCATGCTGGAAAATGCTATTTTTGAATTAAGTTTCTCACTGAATTACCACACATTGTAGAAGATGAAGAGAAAATCTAATAAAGGCAGGCTATACCTTTACAATTTTGTTTCACAGATTAGTATTTTTTCATAGTGTCATTATTAGTATACAAAACGAACAGCAATATTTGATGTGTAAAAATGTACTTCCTGCAAAAGATACATGGTAGAAAACAACTATAAAAAGCAGCTGTATGTCAGCTGTAACTGACTGTATGAGTACTGATAATGTGCTCCAGTGCAGTGGTAGATGGTTTGGAACCTTCACTGGCATTGCTTAAAGTAACCTTACTTGACTGTTATGAATCAGACTAAGCAGGATTAATTTGATATTTCTCCACTGACACCTGACACTTACTTAAATGATGTTACAGCTGCAACTGAGAACTCTGGGGAAGGTGAAGCATGATAATTTAAACCACTTTCTGTAGTATTGCCAACATTTATTATTTTCACCGGAGAGATCTTCTACACTGTTTTCCCATGATTTAGTAGTTGAGCATTGGTTCAAACATCTAAATCTTTTAAAGAGTTTTCTAACCTGAGGCTACAGCTCTGGTTTCTTCCTGCCACTACAGGTGAGTACAAGATATTTTAAAGCACATGAGAATTGTTCAGAATTGTTCCAAGTGTTTATTTATAATTCTTTTACAGACATTGTATGGATTGTCTTCACTGTCCCTAAAACAAAATTTTTGGCTCTCACCTTCTCTTATTCATATAGTCCAAAATTTCAGACACTTAAAGTCATTCCTGAAAAACTGTTATTGAACATGTCATCTTCCATGTTAGGATTTCTTCTTGAAGTCTTAGAGTCTTACTTTATTAAGATGCAGACAAGTTTATTTTTTCCACGTGCTAATAAGATGGAATATGACTTTTAATATAGGTATATATATTTAAATTTTCTGCTAATGGTTGATAGTTAATGATAGTTAATAAAATTTATTATTTGTGTTACCATATTTCTGATATTTTATCGCATAGAAGTAACAATCAGATATATAAGTTAGTAGAGATGAAAAAATATGTCAAAATGCTGCTTTTAAGATTTTTGTAGCATCCTTTTCCCAGCATGAAGCTCACCTTAATCTGGTTAAAACCAACAAGCCTATGTTGTCATGGTTTACTCATAGACCACAATACTTATGCAGGATATTTCAAACAAATTTCTAGTAGAGAAAGGTTTCCGTCATTGCTGGTGTTAATTTACACATTTGTCAGTTCTCAGAAGACAGACCAGGGTTTTAATACTCATGGAATGTGGACAACCTGATTTTAGTTGCAGTCAGTGCTGTGTCACATAGGCAGTGCCTTACATCAGAGCCTTCAATCCTGTTAGACTTTTCTTATGAAGGCAATCTTTGACCTCAGTGTCTAAAGCCTGCAACTCCTCACCTCTAACAAGTAAAAATCTGTATGTTTTCTGGAGCTAACAAACCAGTTTGCTGTTATAGCATTGTTCCTACTTGTAATTCAATAGTGAATAGTTATTTATATGCATTGGTTTGCATATAAATAACTCTGAAGATAAATATGGTGCAGACAGTGTCCTGAGAAACAGCCTATGATAACACAAACATATTGAAAGAAAGAACAAACTTTGGTAGGAGGACAAAGGTTGAGATAGAAAGAATTAGCAGTAGACAACCAGATGCAGTTCAGACTGGATATAGAAGAGTTCACTTATGTAGCTATTATGCTTTTCTGTTTTGACTTTTGTAAACTGAGAAATTTGCTTTGATACCTCACTTCAAGACAATACAATATCTTGAATAAAGGCACAGCTAAAGACTTTTTACTTTGAGTGTTCTAAGGTTTCATGGCAGAAGAGAGGAGATGGAAGTCCATTGATATTCAAAAGGTCATTGCTTAAGAATTGAATGAAAGAGAGGCACATACAGAAATGCAGGAGTTGCATTTTATCTTATACTTAATGTTTTAATATTAATGGTTTAAAATAATAGTGCCTTCTTGTTTAGATAAACCAGCTTATAAAATGGCTTTGTGTAGCAGAATCTCAATGTCTTAGAACTCCTTTTAATAAGCCTTTGCAATATAATGTAAAGCTGAATCTTCTTGTCATAACTTTGAAGTATGAAAGGAGAGGCTCAAAAAAAGCAGTTCAGCATTTTCTTTAATTGAATTACCTGTATGTCTTTCACAAAGTTCTTGGATTTTTTTGAAAGACTCCTCATATTTCATGCCATGAAATGAAGAAATATTTGAGAAGTCTCTCAAGCAGTTTTTCTGTTCCCTTTTCTATTTTTCATTTTCCTGAAGCAATATAATATTATTGTTACAGTTTTTTCCTTCCAGTGTAAACATTTAATCATGAAAGAGATGAGTATTATTTCCTACCTTTGCAAATATATTGGTAATTAAAGACCTCAAAGTAACATTACTACATTGCTACCAAGTCCAGCTGATGTATGAGAGACTGGAAAGTTTCTCTATTTTGTTAGGCAGATCATTTTCTTATGCTCTGTATTAGTTTGCCAAAAAAACAAAAAGTCAAAATGCTAAACCCCCACAAACACAACTGAAATAAAAATTTATCCATAAATTATATTGTCAGAGATAAAGTGATTCCTTTGAATGTATTGGCTCTCATATATTTATTTGTTAAGACACTGTCATTTGGGATATCAATTTTTTACTGGTTTTGAGATTCCTGTATAGGCAATTTATGCAATTCATTAAGCAAGGTTTTTATTCCTGGTCTATTTGACCAAAAAAAAAAAAAAAAAAAAAAGATGATGCATAGAATTTTTCAAAATCAATAGGATTCAGACATACAAAGCTATGTGACTGAAAAATCTAAGTGTATAAACATGCACTGCAGATTCTTTTAGCCATCCTTTATTCCTAAGTGTACAGCCTGTTTTATGTGGCACTTTTCTGGTTTTCCCTCCACCATCAGGAAATGGCATATTTCAGGCATATCTCAGAGGCCTCAAAACTGATTCTTTTCTCATAGGTAAGATGGTTTAACATGAATGTAGCAATTTTAATCTTTGATTTTCTTAACTTCCTCCAGAACTGCGCCGATTTCTGAATATTTTACAAGGCATCATTCATTAGCTACAAATTTCTTTAGAGTTCATAATGTCAGCTTTCTGTTCATTTAGACTTTATTGATTACCTACATGATTCTTCCTATAACAGACTCCCATTGTATCTGTGGAAATTAGGAAGTGGAAATTAGTTTGATTAAACTGTAGAGGGACAAATAATCTTAAACTAATCTCAGACTGAAAAGTATTCTGAAAGATGTCTTTACACTTCAGACCTTTGGGTGGGATTCAGCTGCTGATGCAGATTCATAAATATGGGTGAATAGGAGCATGTAAACTCTTTATACAATAAGCAATCATCATAGTCTAAAAAATTACAATCAATATATTCAATAGAGTTTAGGGAATTTTTCATGTTGTGTCAATTTGAAAAAATCATGCCTGTCAGGTGAATAGGTCTCTAGACTCTTTTTTTCACTGGCTCCGGGTGGCTGCTCGAGGCCACACAGCGATAGTCTGGGAGTGACCCTGGTTTCCTGGGGGCTGCAGCTCGCAGCTTCCCCAGACACAGGGCGTCCTCTGGCAGCTCTGTTTAGTGCTGGCTCCTCTGTGAGAGAGAGCCCCGGGCTGATGTTACGGGCACAGATGAGGATAAAGGCCAGAGAGAAGGGCTCTGGTGTGATTTCCAGCTCTTTTATTTCCTGGGAAGAGGCAACAGGGAAGGCAGGAGAGGGTCCGGGGTCTGGGAGCGGCGGCGTGAGGATCGGGAGAGACGGCGCAGGGATCGGGAAGAGCTGAAGGCTTCAGGGACCAGGCAGTGAGCACGAGGAAGGAAGGGGATTTATCGGGATACAAACAGGGGAGAGTAACCAATTGGGGTACACAGATTTACACGGAACCAATGGGGAACTGAACAGCCATGAAGCTTCCAGAACATAACCTTACACTGAACATGAAGTAATGCCTTAATTAACCAATAAATTGAAACATGTAAACAATGCTGGGGGTGAGCCAGAAAGCTCACCCTGAAAAGGAAGTGTGGCTCAGACAGTGGCAGCCTCGGGTTGAGTCCACCAGTCCTGAGCCTGTGGGGCTGTGACTTTTGCCACATGCACCGCCACATCTTTTGACTGGCTCATTCTCCCAGGAATCTAGTTTCAATTTAATTGCTAAGCATTACACAGAGTCAGTAGTAATGCATGTATTGGAAATTGCATCATCTTGACTAAAACCTTGATATAAATAAACCCCAGCCAGGCTCTGTCTCTCTCCTTAAAGACAGGAAGTAGGCCACAGTTTATAACTGTGTGATTGAACTTATTCCCTCAAGAGCCAGATGGCCTTCTTCATGTTGTCTCTTTGACAGAGTGTCAGTGTCTTTAACTGTTCACAAGCCCTGCCTAGAAAAGGGCTAGTTAGAGTCAAACACTATGGAAAAGTATCTCCCTGTGCCTGAATAGAATCCTTGTTCAGTTTGCTAGTGTAGAGCCTGTTAGAGTAGCATACTAACTGTGGCTTTGTGTTCTTTGATGCAAATCACCTGACCAGAGAATTTCCATTTATTATTCTGAGGTTTCAGATGAAACACTTCACATACTAGCATTTAAGACCATGAACAGAAGACAAACAACAAAATATTTCTGAAGGATCTGACACCATTCTATTGTACAGGCATTAACTACATATGTCATGTTGAATACTAAGTCAATATAATTGAAATTTGCTATAAATATTTAGAATTAATGACCTTAATTAAAGTAATAAATATTAAACAAAAATACACTGATTAAAATAAAAAATTATCTTTCTCCCAAAGCTCTGATAAGATGGAAGAAGAATTCTTTTATTTTCAAATGCAAATAAAATGTACATAGCCAGAGGGGATATTAAATTTTTATTGTGGCATTAAATTTTTATTGTGGTAACAATAAAATGATTCTTCAGTAAAATCCTGTAAGGTCTCAATGACTCAGTAGCAGCATATAACATTTCTCTTGAACAATGAAAGGATGAACTTGGAATTCACTTACACTTATTTCCCTTTTAAAGCATATATTAAAGAGCATAGCGCTACAAAAAGCTTCTTTATCATATTAATGTATTTAATTTTGTTAATTAAATTGGAATTTTCCTTGAAAACATTCATCTCCACGTCCATTTTGTGCTACCATGAGAGGGAAATACATAATTGTGGTTGACCTTGACTGACCATCAGGTGCCCAACAATCTGCTTTCTCATTCCCCTTCCTCAACTGGACAGGGAAGAGAAATTGCGATGAAAAGTCAATGGGTCAAGATAAGAACAGGGAGATCACTCACCAACTGCCATCGCAGACAAAACTAAATTCAACTTGGGGAAATTAATTTCGTTTATTGCCAATCAAATAAGAATAGAATAATGAGAAATAAGAAAAATCTAAAGCCACCTTCCCCTCACACTTTCTTTATTCCTAGGCTTGACTTCCCTACCAATTTCTCTGCTTCACTGTGGACTTCCATGGACTGCAGGACAACTACCTGTATCACCAAGGTCTTTTCCATGGGTAGCTGGGCAATGTCTGCTCTGGCACCTGAAGCACCTCCTCCCCCTCCTTCTTTAATGACCTTGGTGTCTGTGTGGTTACTTCTCTCAAATCTTCTCATTTCTCTCTCCCATTTGCTGTTTCATAGCAGTTTTTTTACCCTTTCTTAAATATGAAGTGCCACTAAAATAGGTGATTGCTTGGTGTATATCTTGAAGCTGGCGGGAACTGGCTCTTTTGGACATGAGAACAGCTTCTGGCACTTACAGGTGCCACATCTGTGGCCTGTAGTTTTCCTGCTACTGAAACCTTGCCATGTAAACCCACTAACACCTAGTGCTGACTGAAGCACACCTGAGTTCACAAAAAATGAACCATCTCATCCTCTCCAACCAAGCCACATTTAGATGTTTGGAGTTCATTTTTTCTTCTTGTGATGAAAATATGAAATAATCAAATATAAACATTTCACAATATATTTCTAGAGCATTCTCAATTTAGCCACTACCACTTAGTGGCATTACAGTTTTGAGGAGCAAGTTGGGAAAGAAGGAAAGCAAGTTCAATGAGATGAATTTCAGTCCTCCACTTGGCAATTTTAAAAAATAATATTTTTGTGTTATTTATCTGACCATTTGTCTTGTTATCAGGTTTTATAAATATTTACTGGACTGGCATGTTTACTTAATTTTTAAGGTCCGTGATGTCCACTTTTATTTCGTGCTTGGACTTTTCAATTATAATTGCTATTCATGAAGAAAGTAAATAGGAAAGTGCAAGCTACTGCATACCTTGCTTCTTAATTTTCATTTGAGTACATAAACTATATATATATATAAACTATATTTAGAGAGACAGAGACAGAGAATATATAAACTACATATATAGTTTGTATAATAAACTGTATCTGTGTTGCCATGTAGAATATCCCTGTGGAAATAAGTTATGGAACACACAAGGTCCAAATACATTGTTTCATTGTCAATGAAAAGGCCATGATGTAGCAATATATAAAGTGCACACCTACAGTAAAATGTATGAGTAGCCTTACAAAACCTTAAGTATAAGCAACATGTATAGGTGTGTTCTATAAATTGCATAAAACAGGTGATGTTTAGATGATGGAAGGTTTATTGACTGACTGTTGTTATGTCAGAGAGAACAGGAATCTGTAGAGTCTAACTGAAAAAAGTTGTGATGGGTGGTGATTGCTCCAGAAATAATGGGATCAGTGGAGAAATGAAGTATGAATCTGCTATCGTCCACGTATTTTGGGATATCACATAGTCACAGTCTTGCCAGAATAAGTGGTTATCACCAGGGCCATACAATAAAACACTGTCATACAATAAAACACTCATACAATAAAAATATGAAGAAAAATCCTTAGTCCTGAAGACTTTGCTTTATCACAGTATATTCATTGATATTAATGTCTTTATTGCTGATATTGAAAGATTTAGAAGTCAGAAAAATTATGTTAACTCTTGATCACACTTTTATTCTGCTATGCAGAGGTGTCTTAAAACATCATGTTCATCTTTATCCTAATAAAAGTCATTAAATTCCATTCAAGGTCACTCAGAATGAGAATACAATCCCCTTGTTCTCAGGGGTGATTGGTTTTCTTTGCTTCCATCAAGGGAACTATTATCAGCATCGTGTTTAATTAATTTATAACATCATCCCATTAAATTTGCTTACCTTTCTCAAGTTTTCTCTCCCTGCAAATATTATGCCATTTCAAACTTTCCTTACAGTAGTTCTGTATATTTTCTTCTGTTCCTATTTTTCAACAATTTAATACATTTATTATTCCATACGTACACTTGTACAATTTTCCTTTATTTAAAACAGCTATGAACATGCTGTTTGATATGGACACTTCTACAGCATGGACCTTGAGAAATGTACAAAAAACATTCCTTATTTATTTGTTTGTTGCATTTTGGGGATTTTGATTGATACAGAATGCCAGTAATTCTCTGTTAATGTACACTCTGTAATGTAAGCAAATGAAAGGAGTATGTTGTTGTGGCGGCCCCAAGTCCTGTGGGGTAGCCCCAGCCAGGACGGGCGGGGCGGCCCAGCTCTGGGATGGCGCTGATGACATCACAGCCCATCATGCTCCTGTGGAGGCGGCGGCGGGGGACCCCGGCTTCTGTTCCCCCAGACCCTCGCGCCACTGTGGATGCCCTGCGGAGATATTAAGGTCCACAGCAGCTCGGTGACTCTCTCCCCTTCTTCCTCCCTGGTGCAGCATGGCACAGAGCCGTCCCTGTGGGGAAGAAAAGTCATTGGCTCCTGGTCCCCCTTCCCTGCGGACCCTAACTTCACTGGGCATATGACTTGTCATTCAGACCACGTCCCACCCTGTTCTCCTGGTAATTGGCTTCATGCTGACCTCTCCACCGCTGTTCCTCTGGTTTAAGAATCCCTACCTGTCTGTGGTTCCCTCGTTGTCTCTCCCTACATTGTTTGAAATAAACCTTGGATATATCATAGCAGAAGAAACCCCTCCTAAGCCTCTTTGGTTTTGCTGCTGCATATCCGCGCAGTGTGGAGTTGCCAGAACATTGGCGCAGGCGGTCCTAGCTGCAACGACTTACCTACAAGGTAACACTGGGAAAAGCGATTTGCAGTTCCCAGGTGTCGTGGTTTGAGCTCCAAAGCCCCCACAAAAACTGCTTCACTCCCCCTCCCTCTGCTCAGCTGGACAGGGGAAAGGAATTTCTTTCAAGGTGAGATAAGGATACTGAGAGAAAAACCTTCTAATTAAGCAGGCTAAAACAGGCTCAAAACTTAAAAGTGATAAGTGAATTTATTACAGAGTTGAAGGAGTAAGCAAAACATTCTCTTAAACACTCTCCCCCGCCAAAATCCCTCCATCCTTCCCTCAGAAAGTAAGGAGAACCGGGGAGGGTTTCCTAGTCAGTTCATTCCTCAGACGTTTTTTTCGTGGCAGTTATCTGGAGAGGAGGCAGGTTCCCTTCTTCTCTTCTCACGAGCACTGTGGCATTTTTCGCATGAGTCCCTTTTCCCTCTTGGCAAGCAGCCCGCCTGGTCATTGCTGCNTTTGCACAAGTTGTTTTTCCCTCTTGGCAAGTAGCCCGCCTGGTCATTGCTGCCTGCTCTTCGTCCCAAGGCTGGGTTGGTCCAAAGTTAGGGTGGGGGTGAAACAAGGCTTTTTTACCACAAATGACTCCCTCAGTTCCCGGGAGCAAAGACCTCGTCAGTCCCCATCCAGACCACAGTCCCTCTTCTGGGAGTCCACCCCTCCTGCTCTGGCGTGGGGTGGATCTCGGCTCCGTCCCTGGACCCTCAGGGTGCAGGGGAACACTGCATTAGTACAGTTCTTACCACAGCCTGTGGAGATGACTCTTAGCTTCGATGTTTTGAAGCAGCTTCTCCCCCTCCTTCTTCTGACTCTGATGGTGTCCATATCTGTTGTTTCTCCTACATGCTGTACTCCTTCTTCCCTGCCTATCTACATCTACATGGTGCGCATGTGCGTACTACTGTGACTTCTTCTTAAATATGTTGTCACAGAGGCGTTACCTTCTTCTCTAATTGGCCCAGCTGTGGCTTGCACCATGTCCATCTTCAGAGCCATCAGGGATAGGCCCTGGCTGGACAGCTGTGGAAGCTTCTGACAGCTTTTTACAGGAGCCATCTTTCTGGCCCCTACCATGCCCAAAAAAGAAAAACCAGACCCTGTCGAACCACCACACCAGGTCAGGCTTTCTGCAGCACCGTTTGAACCTACACTAGCCAATGCAGTATGTAATAAACAAAAGAATTATATTAATCACAAAAAAACATTTAAAGGTACTATGGTACTATAGATGTAAAACCAATATATTTATGAATTTGCGATCTTAAAAGGGAGACATTTTTAACTTGAATTAAAATATTCTGATTTATAATTCAAACTTGAGTTATTTGTTTATCAAATCTATTTGTTATAGAATACATTGGTGTTCATTTGCAAAATGGCACTGCCTATAACAGTTTCAGATAAATATAAAAGTAAATAATTTGTATGTTTTTTAATATTCGTTTTTTGCCCTGTGTATCCTGCACTTTCTTGGTCATTTAACTCCCATTTCCATGGGAGCAAGACAATATTGAATAAAAAGTATTCTCTGAAGCCATTTTGATGCCATAAATTAGTTTTCTCTGCCATGTATAGACAGAATGAAACCATCATGATTGAACAGACATCTTCAAATAAATTGCTTAAGTTTCAGTCACGATAATCAATTACAAGCCTTAAAGAAAGGGAAGTTCCTTGTCTGGATGCTATTACACAGGCATGGTGTTTCCCAGAGAGAAAAAGCTTAGAATATAAGTGTGAAAATTTTATCTAAATTGTTTGACAGTAACGTAAAACCAGGAAATTCTCTGAGAGGGGAAAACAAACTATCAGCAACCTGTGGAACTGTCAAGTAGAAATTCATTATATTTTTCAGTTATAATTCTTATTCATTCAAATAATTAATACAGGGGTTGTGAGAAGATCTAATTGAGATTTGTGACTTTTCCAATGGATGCAGATTTCTGGCTGGTATTTGTTTCTCAAGCAGCATATCTAACACATCCCGTTTAGGGCAGTCTGTGAATGTAAAGGATGTAAAAGGAACTGTGCAACTTACTGATTAATCTAAATTGTATTCTAAGCTTCACCGGTTTTATCTCTGCTAGCAGGATATACCCAAAAAATAAGATGTTTGTCTTAACAGTACAAATCTTTAAGGAGATAAGAGCTGACACTTTCTTGCTATGGCAGCCTAATCTTAAATGTGTATGACTATTCAGCATACTTTTATTACAAGCTTTTTATATCTTTGATTTTTTTTTTAATTATCAAGACACTTCCTATCTAATATTTATTTCTATGTCTGGAGAAATACATATTTTCTGTGAATGTATTCAGTGGAGGTGATATAGAAGACACGCTGACAGTGAGAATAATGCTATAACACTTTCTTTTTCAAACCACAACTGCTTCTGCTTTTTCTGCTTATCTTTAGAAGCTCACCTTCTGCTACAGTGCATAATGCATCATGCTTCTTCTCAGCAGTTCATCTTGTCTCTGACTTTGGCAAAGGTTTCTTGGTTCTCAACAGCAGTAGTGTTAAATTTAAGTAGGTTGGTACTGTGATTCAGGCCTCACTAAAAACTATGATTTATCCATTAAAATTTTAACTTCTGTTGTAGGTATTTGGAATGGGAGGCAGGGTTGAAGGGTGGGAAGGGAAGAGTTTGCTAAATGGTTATTCTTCGGTTTATAGAATAACTCAATAGGCTAATTTTAAGCCTTTTTATTTCTCTGAGCTTCAAGAACTCTTTCTGAATGAGAACATCTGTTCCAGCAGCATTTCTTCTAGCTTAAATGATTCCATGAGTATGGCTAATAGAAGTATTTGCCTCTGTTGCTTCTCATCAAACTTTTTCAAAATTGTATCATTTGTTTATTGATTCTCTCACCCTAAAACAAAATCTAAATTTGTGTGAAGCTAAGTCATAGTAACAAGTACATAACCCCCCTGCCCCAGTCATCTAAAGTGTGCATGTGGGGGCTATTATTCTGTTAATCAGAAGATTTTATTTAATTATGGTTGTCACTAATGGATGCATTCCAAAGTAGGGTTCTGCTAGCCATTCAAGATCCTAAATCAATTATTTACTGAATATAGCTTTCATTAGCTTAACTGGCTAAAGAAATGTCCAAAGGTATGCTTGTGCTTAGGCTGAATTTTGATTAGTAAAGGTTCATCTTTATGTCATAAAATTCTTAAAAGTGTATTGTAGAGGGACAAGTTACAAGACACTATTATTTGAGAATACTTTTCCCCTCATAAAATTAAATGCTAACAGGCCTTATACATTATGTTTATTGAAAACAAGCATTTCAGCAAGTGTTGACTGTGAACCATCTTAGACAGTGGCTTTTGTTTATTTAACTATGTTCCCAAGGAAAACAAATTTTGATTATATAATTTAATGATTATTTTATCTGTATTTTTTTCCTTCATTGGTAATCTCTGAATTATTTTTTTTTTCTCATTGCAGGTGAAATTAAGAATCAGTCAGGACTTGCTGAGAGAATTATCTTGTCAGGAGTGGTAGTCAGTAACTGTCAGAGAAGCTAAAAGCTACTGTGCATAAATAAAATTGTTGAATGCTTTTTGGTCCTGAAATCCAGTTACTCCTGTTGAATACCACAGTGTACATGAATCTTCAGAAAAGAAAATATCAGTATATGTAAATATTACTACAGCTCTTTTTAAAACCAAACTAAAAAACCCAAAACAAACAGCAATAACAAGAATGGCTTGGGTTGGAAGGGACTTCAAATATAATCTAGTTCCAACCCCTGTCATGGGCAGGAATACTTTCCACTGGACCAGGTTGCTCAGAGTCCCATCCAATCTGGCCTTGAACACTTACAGGGCTGGGGCATCCACAACTTCTCTGAACAACCCGTTCCACTGCCTCACCACCCTATCAGTAAAGAACTTCTTCCTAACATCTAGCTTAAGTCTACTCTCTTTCAGTTTAAAATCATTACCTTTTGTCCAGTGATTACATGCACTTGCAAATGGTCTCTCTCCATCTTTCCTGTAGGCTCCCTTCAAGCTTCATTCCAACCAAACTTCATCCCTCTGCTCTTCCCAGGTTGCCTGTTCTTGTTTCTACTGCCTGGGCATTTGCTTCTTTCCCTTTAGTTTGACCAGACCCATAACAGGAATGTGTGTAACTACTATGAATATCCATCTCTTTTTTTCTTACTGGTAAGACGATTACAGTGTATATACTATGGAGTGGTAATATTTATCTTGTAGTATAATGTTGAAATGGTAATATTTTCATTCTCTCAAGCAGCATACATATTGCATTTCCATCATCTCAGTAAGTTTGTAATACTGTAGGTAATACAGCTGGGAAAAATTTGTAGATTCCAAAAATGAGGAATTTTCCATTAGTGTGTTTAATAAACGCAGATACATTTTGTGGTTTATGTTTCAAAACTCATATCCCAAAAATTTTTTATATTAAACCCAGATACAAAAAAACCCCACTTAATTTCATTGTTTATTTTCACAAGTGTCTTGGTTTGGGGGTTTTGTGTGTTTATTTATTTCATAGGAGAAAATTATGTAGACCATGTTTCTATCATGATGAAGTATTTTTAAATATCAAACAACTTAGCACTTCAGTTTGAAATGAGTGGTATTTAGCTTTCAACCTGTTATATGCATATTCTGTGTCTGATAATTTTAATTTCCTTGTGAACTAAGTGTTCATGTAAGCATGTGTGAGTTTTTAAACTACTTCTTTAAAGTCGTTTTGTTTTTTTCCAACTGTCTTTAAAGGTCTACAAATACAGATTAAACTGAATACATTTCATGTTGAGGGTCTGACTAGAATTCATATAGGAAAATTTAAAAAATAACATAGGCAATGTGAAAAAAGGAAAATTAATAACAAATGCATGCTACATTGCTTTGACAGCATGTTGTCCGACACACTTAATGATAAAAAACAGCCTTCAGAAATAAATCTAACAAAACAGCAAAAAAGTGTAATGAATATGTGGGTTATCACAAGTAGAAAATGTTTTAAGGTAGGTACCATTACTACAGAAATTATGAGAAAGAGAATATAACCATTTACTTGTTAACAAATAGTATTTTAAACAAAGAATAATTTACTTCAGTAGCAGGAAGGTTTGCCCTTTGAAATTATTGAGTTGTCAAAGCAAGACAGTAGAGTGTAATAAACACTATTTGTGCTTTTGAAAAATTTTCCCAGGGATTTCACAAGTATTTAAGTCTGAGATATAACAATTAATGGAAATAATGGGAGAATAACATATTACCAAATATTTAGCTTCATCAAGGAAGCAGGCATTTGAGAATTTAGGGATACACAAAACAGCTTTGGCATATGTAATTTGATACAAAACTGCAGGAATGTTTCAAGGAATATTCTCAAAGTTTCTACTATTCCTCATGACATTGATACCATTCCTTATGTTGTTTACAGAAAAATATTAGTCAATAGGCTTCTGTTTTGAATTGATACCACATGTTTATTGGCTCATATATAGACTCCCAGATGTAGTCATAAATGGAAACAAATTATTTGGCATGGAGAAATTTTCTCAACACATGGAACACATGGAACCTTCTTTGATGTCCAAGATTAAGACTTGTGAATTCAATCTTTTTCGTCCTTGCTGTGATGGAGATTTCCTAATTGCTGTTGTATCTCTGACTGTAAGACAAGTGCAATAATATAATTTCATTAAGTTTCATAGAAGTTTGGTATTTTTATCAAGTATATTTCATACATTTTTGTTATGAACAGCCAGAAAGGCAATGAAAATTGCTAATGAAAATAAAGTATGTGCTGAAAAGTACTGATAGAGAAATTGCCTAGCAGACTGGGAGTTTTGAGCTTGGGAACTAGACCTTGAATCCAAAAACATTGTTGAGAAGTGCAGCTGGCCTCTTTGAACTACAGCCTGGGTATGTAGAAACCAGTGACATAGAATCATAGAATTATTTGGATTAGAATGGACCATCTAGTTCCAGCCCCATTACCATGGAGAGGGACATCTTCCACTAGACCAGGTTGCTCAGAGCTCCAATCAACCTGGCCTTATACGTTTCCAAGATGGGGCACCCAATTTAATGCTACGAGGTCCTTGTTATTATAATATACTAATATATTGGAATGAAATTACATTGGATGACCAGTGTATTTTATATGTATGTATATTTAGAACAATTTAGTTGCAGAGGAAAGAGATCTCTAGTCATTTTGGTTATTATCTAGAGTAATATGACAATATAAAAGCATGAAAATATCACTTAAGAAAATAAATAAAGAAAAGAAAGAAAGAGAAAGATTGGATAAGAGTAGACAGCAGAGAGAAAAGATATCACCACCTGTGGATCCAGCAACAAGACTTGATTGTTTCAACTCAGATGTCCATTGGTTGAAATAATGCTTGCAGTCTTGATCTGTAGAGGGTGGGGGAAGTTTCCACTTTTATGGATGAACAGTTTTATCTCAACCAGTTGAGAATTTAACTAAATTTAGCCTGGGATTTGGTACAAAGATTTATGCATATTTGGAATCATGTGGATCGAGGAATATGTATTAACCTTTCCAGTTCTGCCTCAAAAGGCTCTAGATTTATGACGACTTGGCTTCATCTGTTGGAGACATTAACAAGTGAATTAAATAACCTTAACAAAACAAAAGAAAATGTTACACGGGAAAGGACAGAGTCTCTCTTCTTAGACCAGAAGGAGCAACAGCTATGGACCGCAAATGGGACATGGATGGATTACCAGCTCTCACACAAATCTTACTGTAACCATCTCACATCACAAGAGGCTATGAATTAGTGCAAAACCAGGAAACTGTAACAGCAGGGTATAATTTAAAATGGTATAAAACAGCCTGGGAAACTAAAATTGGACTAAAAGGATAGAAAATATTATCATCTATTTTCTATTATAGGCAGAAAACTAGAAATTAATTTCTATTGGCTGGTCAAAGGGATTATGCCCTATGCCCTCTTATGTCTCTATTACGTGAAAAAGACTTATTTTATGCAAAACTGACTCTCTCTCTCTCTCTCAGAACTTTCCATGCTGCATGTACCTTTTTTTCCAAAATAGACTGAATTCTCTGCAGAGACTATCTACAGATCTTGGTCTTTCCTTGGGGGCACTTGACTGACTCCAGACACTGTGACACAGGTCATATTTGAAGTGAAACTCTCAAAGTGTTCTTCCTTTGGGCCCACTTTTGGAATTGGTTTTGTTTGCCTTCACAGTTTTGAGCTGGTGGAGTCTCCTTCTTGGATTGTTTTGTCCTCCTCTTCGAGATTATTCAGCCACTTCTGAAACCTGTCTAATTTATTTGATACTGATATTGAAAGGAAGAAGATGGACATTCCATTCAAACTTTGGAAAAGAAACTAAATATTGCTAGTAAATACAACAGTAATCAACCTTAAAGTCTTTGCTGAGGTCACATACTCCACATTCCTAGGGAATGCTTAGCATCTTTACAGAATATGTCAGATTTTAAAAACACCAAAACCCCAAAAAAGCCCCATAAACAAACAAACAAAATCCCCATATCTCTTTTTTTCCCCCTAGATTGAAACTAGGCTTTAGAAGTTAATATAAAGAAAAAAAAAAGTACATTTTATAACAACACCAGTAGACACACAGCTATATTCCTAAGAATTTTGTTGTCAATCTGTCTCATTACCTCAAAGGACATTGGAAGTTAAATGATACAGAGAGGAAAAGAGCTAGAGAATTGACACTTCTTTTTTGAGATAAACTTAATATTAATAAACTATCAGAGAAAAAATAATTCCTGGAGTATGATTGGAAATTTAATATGTAATGTTAGCACAGTAGAGATGGGAAAATTATATGTATTGAGGTAATGAATGAAATAGCAGAAAAAGTTGATTCAGAAGTCCAAAAGGTATTCATTTATGTGTAAGGCTTGTCACAGACTTCTGTAGAATTATTATCAGAAAAACCATAAAACCCAATAAAGGAAAAGGTTGAATTATGAGGAAGTGAATGTGAAATCCATAAAAATAAGAGATAAATATATTTTACTTAACTGTACAGATGATGGTTCCAGTTACAGAAATTAAAGTAAGACAGTTTCTTAATTTTGAAGCTTTTTTTTTCCGATAGGCAAGACAGAATTATTTTTAAAAAATACTAATTGTTTCTGTAGTTTTTAATAGAAAGAATACTGTGACTTTCTTGGCTAGATGACCTCATGGAAAATTTTCAAATTAATCTTTTTGTTGCGGTTCGCTGAGACAGCACGGTCCTGCAGGACAGCCCCGGATCTGGGCTGTGCCGCCCTGCACGGAGGCAGCCCCGCTGGGGCTGCCCCTGCTGAAACAGAGCCCAGGTTGCTGTCCTCGGTGGGGACAGCTGGAATGCCTGTCCCTCGGCTCTGGCCAGGATTGTTCCCATGCACAGCCGGGGCCAGCCGGCCCCGGAGTGACGTACCTGCGGACAGCGGTCGCATTGGGCGGGCGACTTGTCAGTCAAGCCGTGTCCCGCCCGTCCTCTCAGTGATTGGCTTGAGTCAGCATTCTGCCTCTGTTTCCTGGATTTTAAAAGTGCTGTGCAAGTTCCGATGCACGCCTTTTTTCTCCTGTACGAATTCACAATAAACCTGGACTGCCGTACTGGAGAGGCCCCTCCGTACCATCTCTTTGTCTCTGTCGTGCTTACACCACGAGGTGTGGGAGAACGCAGCTCCAGCGCCCTGCACTTACTGCCGCCGTACTCCTGCGAAGAGGAGCTGGGGGCAGCGCCGGAGGGTGCTGGTTCCAGTCAACCCAGTGGGCTTTGTGCAGCATTTTAAACCCACTACCTAGCCATGGCATCTTTTAAGTCATAAATATTAAAAATAATTAGTAAAAAGAAATCCTGGTTTGTCTTTTTTTTTTTCACTGAACTGACTACAGAGTGTTATTATTTGCCATAAAACAGATGCTGTTTTTACCCTTCAGTATTCCCTCTTTCCAATGAAAACAAGTTTTTTATTTAATCAAATGTGTGTAAAATTTTTGTGAATAGCTAAAGAATGTTAAAGAAATCCAGTCAGATATCACTTAAATACACATTTGAATTCACTTTGGCTCAAGAAACAGCCTCACAAGGATGCATGTGCTAGTTAGCATTATGGCATACAACCACATGGCACAGAAGAGCTGCATTGTTGGCTCAGTGCTTCTTTGAAAAAACTGTGAATTTGCCTATTCCAGATTCTTAAATACATAGCAAAAATATATGCTCAACCCTCTATAATGGCTATCAATTACACAGGTGACAGGAGTAACTGGAAATGGTGGTGCACCTTCCCATGATTAGACAAGACCACATTTTTGAACCAAGTGCTACTTTTCATTAAAACAAAGTGAATTATGTTTGGTTTTCCTCTTCTCAGGGAAAATTGTTTAAAGAATGAAGACATGCAAAACTGCTCCTGAAACAATGGTTTCAAACTTTATCCACTTACTGATACATAATGACTGCTTTCTCAGACATGTCTGCTTAAAAAAATCTTTAGCTTTATTTTATGTATCGTATATGAGATTGGAAAAACTACATAAAAATATTTTGTGATTTATGCGGCTCATAAATGGGTTTACTAATTTTTTTTATTTTTTTTCCTCTATCACCTCATTTTTTCAGAATATTGATTGTCCTTTCTGCATCAATATGTTATCTTTTTACACTCTTTTCTCTGTTGCCAACTCTACTGGGCAAAAGGTCCTGATTTATACAATTAGTGTATTCATCTTCTCTTCCAGCATTTCTACTCCAGGTTCAGACAGCTATTCCTTGGGGTTAAAAAGCCATACAAAAACATACATTATTCATTCTTTCTTTAAGTGATAACTTTATTTAAATTCAAATTTAAGCACCTTAATTCATACAAGATGGTGACTGAGAATATTACTCTATTTATTTAACCAGTAGACTATATAAATATTTAGTTCTATGAGAAGGCTTGTATTTCACATTTTTTGTGGACATTCTTCTATTTTTCTCTTGTGGAAGTTGTAATATTTATTTTGTTCTTTTACTAAGAATGATGCTCTAAATTGTTATTTCAAATTGTTTACACAAAATATCACTGCACTTTGAATTTAAAGATATGAAAACTTGGTATTAATTATTTTTTTTTACCAAAACAAGAAATTAAACTAATTTGTCAGAGTAGAAGGAAAGAAAACAGTAATTTCTAACTGAAAGTTGTAGTTAAGAAGTGAAACTATTTTTAGGTTGATGCAAATGTGTTATTTTAAATGGAAAACTTTAGGTTTTATTGGCTTTGGTTGGTTGATTTCTGTTAGTTTTCTTTGTGGGAAAAAATCTGTACTCCTTAAGTGAAATGCATTTACTTATTCTGTGTATATTTCATGTTTCAGACTTTATAGCTTCTGAAAACATTTTCAAACTAATTTCAATTAACTAGTTTTCCAGTTGGTTTACACATTTTTTTGCCTAACCAATGGCTTAAATTTAATGTAAAATTTCTTCTGATTGTGTCATATTGCTGTCTGTCACAGATAAAATTAGGGGCAAAATAGTCCCAGGAACAGAAGCAGATTACCCAGTGACATAAAATACAATATTTTTCTCCCAAAATTGGATGGACATGGTGGGTGGATAGTAATTTCTATTCTACAAAACCTACATACAAGCATACACACAGACAGTCTGCACAGAACATGCTCATATCACCCAAGGCCTCTACTCCAGGTGCAACCAGTACTGTGGTCTCCAGGGAACAGGATGGTGACTCCAGCTGGTCAAAGTGTGATCTGGTCTCTGGCCTTTACATGGCTGAGTTCCTCCTTGGACTCAGGCTTCATCATGGTCCTTGACATTCATGGATATGTTTCCCAGCAAGAGACTATTGGACAATGGCCTCGTTGGTCCAGTAACCCCAAGCCAATGTCTCTTGCTTTCTTGATGTCTAAAGCCAGTTAGAAGCCAATAGTCTAAAGCACATTATCACCTCTTTACTTCCCTGCTCTCCGTGTGTTAGAAGGAAATAAATTAAGAGCTTCTCTCTCATTTTTTTCTTTCCCAGACATATCTAAATCATTAGATTTCAGTAGATGGCATCTCTAGCCTTTGGAAACCCTCCCCACTAAAAAAATTACCTGTTTTTGTTCCTTAGCAAATACTAGAATCATTTAATGAGTTAGAGCTGGACAGATGGACTAAAGATCTCATTTTTTGAGCATGCTTTTAGGTAAGCTTCACCATATGACCATTTTTAAATATAACCAAACACTAAAAAATGTCGTATAATATTTATGACCTATTTATCGTACCTTTATATACCAGCAGCTGTATTCAATTTATTAACACTTACTAGTATAGTTTAATGCATTTTTTGTAATTTTGCTAAGTAGTAAATATCCATGAGTGTGTAATTAGCATTTCACAAAGAACGAAATCCACTTCACTGGATTAGGGTTTGAAGTACATTACTTACTTGAGTTCCAGTAAGCCACTAATGTACATTTTTTAGCCAGAATAAGCAGACAGCAGGAATATTTATTTATACCCAAAGGTAAAAATTATATTAGTTTTTCATTTTTTGTATGATTGGGTAGTTCTGTTTACCATTTAATCTTCAAAGCAATCTCATACAGGAGGTCACATTTTGTGTTTTAATTCAGAACACCATTCTTAAAAAACACCAAAACACAAAAATAGAAAAAAAGTAACTAGGTGTAAAATATTTCTTTGCAATTCAGGAGCAATTTTATGTAGTGTTTTCAGCTCTGTTTCAGTAGGTTCCAAACTTTGTGTCACTTATTATTGTTTCCAATATTCCCGCATTAATTTATTTTTACAGGATGCTGACTTACTTAGCTTTTTTCTTTTTCTTTCCCACATCTTTGCTAGCATTGGAAATAAATCAAAACATGAATGCATCCATGAAGTGCAGCAAGACACAATGGAGCTCTATTCCATGTTCACAAGGTAATATAATAATATTAATACTGTTTAATTTCTTCTAATTCCTCTATCTGTTAATTTTAGCAATACTCACAAAAGATTTTGACACACAAGCAAGTGATTAATATTAAGATTTATGTTAGTTAACATAAGCTAACATTGTAGAAGGCATATGTTTTTATATTTCATAAAATGGAAGGCATGCATTCTTTCAGATTGTTATTATTTGAAGTTTTAATATAACTTTCATATAGACTGAGTGTTTCTCAATTATCTTGTACAATTTCATACTTCATCTTCTAATGCTGGCTCCGGGGGCCTGCTCGAGGCCGCTCAGCGTTATTCTGGGAGTGACCCTGGTTTCCCGGGGGCTGCAGCTTGCA
The DNA here is from genome assembly GCA_013398175.1 of Climacteris rufus. NCBI lineage: Eukaryota > Metazoa > Chordata > Aves > Passeriformes > Climacteridae > Climacteris > Climacteris rufus. The sequence goes on along the minus strand of VZRZ01002163.1, from coordinate 39,875 downwards.
GCTTCCCCAAACACAGGGCGTCCTCCAGCAGCTCATTAATGCTGGCTCCTCTGTGACAGAGAGAGCCCTGGGCTGATGGTGAAGGCGCAGGCAAGGACAAAGACCCGAGAGAAGGGCCTTGGAGTGATTTCCAGCTCTTTTATTTCCTGGGAGAAGCAGCAGGGAAGGCAGGAGAGGGTCCAGGGTCCAGGAGAGGCGGCGCAGGGGTCCGGGAGAACTGAAGGCTTCAGCTACCAAAGGCAAGGTTTTAGGGACAGCAGAGGATTTAGGGGGATACAAGCAGGGGAAAGTAACCAATGGGGATACAAGGATTAACATATAACCAATAGGGAACCGAACTGCAATGAAATTTCCAGAACATAACCTTATACAGACCATTAGGTAAGGTAGCAATCAACTGAAATATGTAAACTAATGTACAAGGGACGCTGGGGGTGAACCAAAAACTCACCCTGAGCAGGGAGTATGCCTCAGACTGTGGCAACCTCAGGCTGTGCCCACCAGTCTTGAGCCTGTGGGGCTGTGGCTTTTGCCACATAGGCCTCCACAATCTTCCTCAAATGACTGCTGTAATTTGACTTCAAGGTCATTTCAGTTATAACCCCATGGGGTTTTTTCTTGTTTTTCCCTTTTCTTTTGGTTTTTTTACTTTTTATGATTGGTATGCTTCATGATTCTCCCAGTTAATAAGTACCTTCCATTTTGGATTAGAATATCAAAACTTGAAAGAACTCTATTTTATATAGAAGCTCATGTAGTGCAGCTGCCCCTAAAGGTATAGTTCCAATTAAAAACCTGCATGTCCAAAACTACTTGTTAGCCATATTTTATATTCTGTTGAACTGAAAAATGGCTAGTACAACAAAACTATAATCCTGGAAACCTAAATTTTGTCATTTCTAGGAATAAATACACATTTTCCTTTAGCTAGACAACTTCTTTAAAGCTGAACAGTTGTGAGTCTATTTCCATTTCTTAACTGACAGGTTATAATTAATTTTTATAGCAGCAAACTTTCTGGACATAAATAGAAAGTAGTATTAAAATTTAATACAACTTTTACCAGTAAACTCTACCTTAAAATTTGTTTTTCATTATGATGCATTGCTATTGTTATCACTTTTAGCCTTGTTCTTCTCATTCTTCCTGATTTTATCCTTTCTTGAAAGAAAGATAGTCAGTCAGTTTGGGGGCAGCCTCTGCATTCACAAATTCACCTTCTGGTTTTCTTCCACATAAGAGTTAAGTGTTTTGGGGCATATTTAATAAAGGGCAAAACCCAAAAGAGACAGTGATGACTCTGTGCCAGTTCAACGTATTACTGTCGTTAGAGCAGTCTTAAATCTTACTTAAATACTTTTACAAACTGAATGAATTCTATGACACACTTGTTGCCTTCTGATTTGAGTCACATACAGTCTTTCCTCTTGATGATGTTCCACTTGATATTTGGTGACCTGAATGTAAAAGAATATTACGCCATGGTGATGAGGTCATTAAGACAGTTACTTGTTTTGAATATTCTTCATACTTGATTCAGAACAGAAACCTAAATTCAGTTCCAGTAACTTTTAAGAGAAAACTGACACCAAAACTATATTTTAACTTCATACTGTGTGTGTAATCAACAACATTCAAAATTAGAAAGGTTTATTTATGAGGTATAAAGCATGGATAGAACATATATAACAGAGTTCACCATTATTTACTGTTGTAAGCCTTATCCTTAGTGAAGTGTTTGGCATTGTCGCAGTAACATAACAGGTTGGAAAAATGCATGGTGAGGTGGGTTGAAAAAATGACTGAATGGCCTTAGCCCAGAGACCTGTGATCAGTCATAGAGTCCAGCTGGAAGCAAGTCATCAGTTTTGTACTCTGTGGACTGTGCTAGGACCAATGATGTTTCACATCTGCATTTATGACCTGTATGCTGAGACAGAGTGCATGCTGAGCAAGTTTTTGCAGATATGAAACAAGTAGCAGGGACTGATGTACTGGAAGGTTGTGCTGTCATCAGAGAGACCTCAACAGTCTGCACAATTGAGCTCAGAAGAATATCCTGAGGTGCAGCTAGAGTTAAAAAAAAAGCTGCACCCTGAGAGAAATTACCCTAGGAACTTGTACATGCTAAGAATGGACTGGGGGGTATTGGCTGGAAAGCAGCTCTGCTGAGGAAGACCTTGGATTCCTGTTTGACAGCAACCTGATCATGGGCCCATAATGCACCCTTGTGGAAAAAAAGACCAACAAAACCCTGAGCTATATTAGGCAGAGTTATTATTTCAAGTGAGTCAAGGGAAGTGATCCTTCCCCTCTGCTCAGCATGGACAAGGCTTCAGCTAGAGTGCTGTGTCCAGTTCTGGCTGCTCCAGTACAAGAAAGGTACGGATATACCGGAAAAACCCAGAAGTAGTCCACAAAGATGGTTAAGAGATTGGAGCATCATGGATAGCCTCACCCAGCCTGGACCCAGACAGGATTGGCTGATCGAGAGCTCTTTCTCAGTTGCATGGGTGGTGGAGCAGTTTGTCTGATTAATTCCAGCAATAAACAATACGTATTCTACCTAGTGTGGAAACCCCTCCAGAGGTCAACATACAACTTCTTCAAGGGACATTCAGCAACACAAGATAGAGTAAATACAGGTCTGTGATGACCTTTACTGTGAGATTAACCAGACACTTAAACAGGTTGCCTGCAAAGACTATGGAACCCCATCCTTGGTGAAATTCAAGAAGGGAGGTTTGGACCCAACAGCCTTTCAACCTTAACTATTCTGTGGACTTTCATATAAGGAAAAGCTGACGTAGTTGAGATGTAATAGCAGCTTTCTAAAGAAATTGTCTCTTTGTTATTTAATTAACAATTTACTAAGTCTTCATAGTCAAGACTTGCATATTGAAAAATCAAAAATAATAATATTTGAAAGCTTTTTTTTTGTTTTATTTTGTTTTTAATTCCAAACATGAGCAATCAGTTACAAAAAATAAAACCAAACAAAACCAAAACTAAATAAGTTTACAGATGTCTGTTTTTTTTCTGTTTCTTAGATATAAAGCATAGTTTCAGTGTCTTGAGAGGTATTCCTTAATCACCTCTCCCCCCCTTTAAAAGAGCAGCAATAGACATTTGAAGTAACACTCAAAATTTCTTATTCTTAGAAGGTTTTTTAACTGTGTAATTCCCAGCTTCTAGATAACTATATTATTTCTGGCCCTCTCCTTTCCTGCATAAAAAATAATTTCAGTCAGAAGAAAAGTGTTCAGACTTTCTTTATGCATCTCTGAGACATCACTTTCAATCATTTCCTATATCTTGCGACTTCAAAATTTGGTAAGTATACATTTGCATGCAATCGTATTTTTTAGACCTAAAAACCTAAAACTTAACATTTCAGCTGAAAGTTTAACAGCCTTCTGTATTACATATGATATTCTTTAAGATATTAATAATAATGAAATTTGACTTTTGTGCAATAAGATCACCCTTGGTTCGATTCAGTCTATCACTAATCATTTTTTTGAGCATTTCATCCAACTGTTTTTTTCCCATGTTCTAATTGTGATTTTGATATTTATTGATTGAACACAGCACTTTGTCCATGTCTTTACTGGATTTAATTGATTGATTAGTGATTATTGATCAATAATGATTATAGATAATTATTTATTTTAAAATCATTCCTCCAATTTAATCAAGATGGTTTAAATTCTAGTTTTGGCCTCAGAAATCACAACTATTTCCAACTCCGAGCAACAAATAGATTTTCTATGCATCATTTTTACTATATTATATAAATAATTCAAGCATTTATTTTAACCTGATAGATGTACTGGACTCCATGTGGAATGTTCTGCTAGTTTTTCTCTGAGACATTTAACTACTCTTTAAAGTATAGATTTTTTGTGATCTTACAGTCATCTTCTGTGCCACCTAATTTTCTAAGTCTAGTTATGAAGATTCTATTTTATGAAAACAAAAATGTCAAGCAAACCAAGGTAAGTTACATTTTTCTTTTTCCTCCTATGCACTAAACCAGAAATTGTGTTGAAGTAAGATTTAAAATTGTTTGGCTTGATTTGTTCTTGACAAATATATCCATATGAGTATTACTATAACAGCAACCCAGCCCAATCTTGTATCAAGATCATAAAGTGAAAACAGCCATGCAAGAAGAAAACAGATGCATGATCTCTGCTTAATATATTTATGAGTTAAATATAATAGAGGAGATAACAAATGCAGTCAGACAGACCTGAGAATACTCCAAAAAATATGACAGTATTGGTAAGTGAGAGAAGGAATGATCTGTTTACAGTAACAGTCTAAACTTTTTTTTTTTCTGGTTAAGGATATACCTATTTTTTTATAATACATATTCTTGCTTATATTTCAAAATGTCTGCATATATTTTTTATTCTTATTTTTTAACTTAAGCATGCTCCCAGATCTTTGCAGCCCAAAAATCTGCTGCCAAAATTATTTATCTTATCTGTCATTCTGCTTACCTCCCTACCCATACCATTTGAAATATTCCCATTATGCTCCAAGTCAAATTCATGTCAATTACATGGTTAGCTTACTCCACATTTCTTAACACCTTGTCTTTACTTCCCACAATATTACGGAAAGGATTTATGCCTTAGGTTTAAGCCTTATATTTTTCAAATCCTGCATTGTCTGGTGTGTATGCTTTATATCTCGTTGGTTGCTGTTTTCTATAGACATAACACCAGCATTCTGTACTAACCCAAGGCCATTCGGGCTGCCCAGGCCCAAGCTTCTAAAGGCGAGGGGGGAGCGAGCTAGGGGGAAATTGTAAAGTTTTAATTGGTAAATCTATGCTGATATGCAAATGGACCAAGTCTATAAAAGTGTGGAGAACTCGTGACTCGTTGTCCATTTTGGGTGATGCCCTAAGGAGGGGGCTTTGTCTGCCCTAAATGTACCTTTGAAGACCCTTTAAATAAATACCCACCTTTTATTCCCTTACTCCTGCCTGGCCTCAGTTTTTGGGCTAACCTTTTAGGCATCAGGATGGCAGCCTTTTTTGCATCTCTACATTTCTGTAACAAATGTTACTTGACAGGATCTAGATTTTTAAATAGATAAGGAAAAAAATTCAAAAAGTTAAGTTATTGCCTTCAGAAGAATGAACCGAATTGCCTAAATTTCTAATGTATTTAGTGGAAAAGGCCTGCAACTCCATTGTGCCTCCAAAGGATATTATTTAGATTTCTGCTTCCTGTCTGTGTGGGAAACCTGTATTTCTCTGGAATCCTGCTCACTCAGATGGGGAGATTTCTGAATGACTAAAATTATTTTTAGTGGTCTAATATAACTATTTCTTATGGTTTAACCCTAGTAGAGAGGTAAGGACCACAGAGCAGCTCATTCATTTTCCCCTGATGAGAAGGAGTAGAGAATCAGAAGAGTAAAAGTGAGAAAAGAAGTTCAAGATAAAGACATTTTAGTAGGTAGTGCAAAAGCTGCACACATAAGCAAAGCAAAGCAAGGAATTCAGTTATCATTTCCCAGGCAGACAGGGGTTCAGCACCTTTAGGAAAGTTTATCACTCCAAAACATCCCCCTCTTGCTTCTTCTTTCACCAGCTTTTATTGCTGATCATGATGTCATACGGTATGGAATATCCCTTTGGTCAGTTAAGGTCATCTGTCCCATCTATGTCCTCTCCCAGCTTCTTGTGTACCACCAGCCTCCTTGATGGTAGAGTATTGTGTGAAGCAGAAAAAGCCTTGAAACTGAGCACTGCTTGGCAATAAATAAAGCATGAGTGTGTTATCATCACTGTTTTGGTCACCAATACAAAGCATAGCCTCACACAAGCTACCAAGAAGAAAATTAGCTCTATCCCAGCCAAAAACAGTAGACTTCTATCCCATCCATTAACCTTCAAACCATGTGCGGAAGTTAAAGTCAAATTATTTCATGTCTCTTCCTTCTCAGTTTTTCATGTAGTTCTTACTTTCCCTAAGGGTAAATTGAACTTTAAAACCTGATAGATTATATATTTTTTTCCTAATATGAAAGGTTCTAATCCTTGTCTCCAGACTTGGCTCACGTAGGACTGGAATCTACCTTCATATGGATTTGAATGCAGCTGGAGTATTGTACACATAATATAAATTGATCCTATTATTCAGATTCTTTAGAATCTGAATTTATTCTTCTTTTTTATAATTAAGATCATTGAATAATGTACACATTTAGTAGTGGAAGTATTTTACATATGAATTTGGACACTGAAACTGTATTGTCTTTCTGCTCATTGGACAGTTACGAAGAAGCCAAAGAAGGAAAACACATGAAGTGCTATTGCAGGCAAATGGCAGTGAGAGTTTATCCTGCTAAAGCATAGTAAAACTGGGAAAGACTTTTGAAATTTTATTATTTTTACTCCCATGCTTTGCTTTAGGACAGAGATTTTTAAGTCAGTTCTTTATTAGTTGGAGTGAGTCCAGATCAGAGGACTGGAACACCTCTCCAACGAAGACAGGTTGAGAGAGATGGGGATGTTCACACTAGAGAAGGCTTTGAGGGGACCTTCTAGGGACCTTCCAGCACTTTAGAAGAGCTACAAGAAAGATAGAAATGCATTTTCTACAACATCTTGTAGTGATAGGACAAGGGGTGCTGGTTTTAAACTTAAAGTGGGTAGACTAAAATAAGATGTTAGCAAGAAATTCTTTACCCTGAGGGTGATGAGGCACTGGAACATGTTGCCCAGAGAAGTTGTGGATTCTCCATCTCTGAAAGCATTCAAGGTCTGTTTGGATGGGACTCTGAGCAACTTGCTCTAGTGGAAAGTGTCCTTGCCCATGGCTATTAGGTAACGGCCTTAACAACAATAATTATTTGCTCAGATGGACTCATATAAAGAGTTTCATGCAGAAGCCCATTTTCTATACGTTGAACTGGTTATGTCAAACCTTCCTAAAACAAACAAAAACAAAGAAAAATGCATGAATTGTAATGAATTGTGAAATACTAAAACATTTTGCTAAGCTGTGTCTAGAATGTCAAATAAAAATGGTCCAGAGGTGAGACTCTGACCTGGCGCTAAGTGGCCCTGTATGGCTTGCATCCGTTCCATTAAGAAGTACCTCTAAAGCAGATTTGTTCTGGATATTTACTTGGAGATTTCCTGAAACCAGACAAGGATTGAGATAATTGTGGATAAGTAGATGTCTGGGTTCTGGAACTCACCCCTTGAATCTCTGCTAATGAGCAGAACTGAAACATCATTTTATGCAGTAAAAATATGAATAATGAGAGTTTTAACCTGAAAAAAGTGTCTAGCAATGTAGTGAACTTGTCCTTGTTTTTTTTCTCAATAGAATGACTTTATCTATAAGAAAATTGAAAAAAAATTAATATTCATGAAAGCTTGAGATTTTTCCTTGGTTTTTTTTTTAGTGAAGAAAGGGTCTCCAAAAACCATTTATGTCACTTTTTCTTGAACACAGTTAACTCCTCTGTCTACTTCCCTTGGTATCTCTTCCAGCAAACATACCATGAGGAACTATTTCAGGATGAGGACTGTAGATACTGAATAGCACTGCATATTTCTCAGACAGGAATGAAAAGTACTATCTGGCAATGCAAAATATTCCTCCTCCCTTATAAAATTTTAAAAATAAGTGTTATATTATATACCTGTAAATGTTCAGAACAGATGAGGCCAGCTGTATGTTTACACCACACAGTCAACTCACAGTTTGTCCAGTAATGCCACTTTTACATTTCTGTTAGACTTCAGTAGTTTTTGAAGAGAAAATATGCAGACGCCAAGAGCAAGCAAACCACAACAAAAAAAGAAATTTTTTTTATTACGGTGCTTTCTCACGCTGTAATTTTATTAAATAAAATCATACTCTAAAATTCTGTTGAGACAAGACCTGGCTTAAAGCTGTACATCAAACACATCTTTTAATGTTAACATTACAAAATATTCATATGACACTTCTTTGTGCAGTTAGGTTCATACATGTAGGGTTAAATGTCAGAGACAGATGGTATTTCACAACACTGTAAGTTAGGAGAATGTGGAAGGTTACACTTTTTCATTTTCTTTCAAACAGAAGGATCCTTAGCTTCTGCATTTCCTTTCCATATTTCAGATTTAAGCATGCCAAAGTCCAGTGTCTGGCTCAAAGCAGTTCAGGACTTTATTCATTGGGACCTTTAAAATGTCCAAAGTTTATTTACATTGTCTAGACAAGTGGGTAATTTGTGGGCAATTTTTGAAAAGTCTTGTCATGTACTGATGTGCAATGATTGCTGTGACTATTTTTCATTTTCTACCCCTATAACTATATACAGTTCTGGCTCCTTTTTCAGGAGGAGTTTTTCACCATGTTATCATCACTGTGAGGAAATTGAATTGGTATTTATAACGACATGGACACAAGATTCCTAAATCTTATTAAAACCTATCAAAAAAGTACAGGAAATATCATCTCTTCTCTGGACTTCAAAGCCTATCAAATTGACCTCTATGTATTTCTAATCCTAGTGTGTGATAAATGCCATTGAACCTGTGGCTGAATTGTGGCTGTAGGGGATTTCATAAGATAACTTGTGATAGTCTGACACATAGAGAGTGTATCCATCTTGCCTAGGCAAGAGGTACCAGAAACATCTAATATTCAGTTAAATGTTTTGGAATCTACAGTATTAAAGAAGGTGGGGTGATTTTTTTTCCCATTTAAGTGGATATGTTAAGATGTAAGGTCATCTAGAATCTTAAGAATAATCATTCTAATTTTTAAGTAGGAAAATATTTAAATATCTATGTTAGGAACTTAAGTGATCTCCGGAGCTGCAGTATCTGAAAATATGGGAGCCTAAAATAGATTGATCTTTCCTGTAAATTATTTCACATGAAAACATTATTTTCTACCTAGTCTGCTGCAGGTCAGTTCAGGTCATTAAGCTGTGCAGGGGATTGTTAAAATAGCATGATTAAGGCTTTGTTCTGGAAAATAGTGCAGTATGATAGATACAAATACTCCCTGTTAAGTAACTGGAGTAAGGAAATGAGTTTCCTTAATGTTCTCACTCCTTCAACAAGGTACTTAGATGTGGCCTATAAAATGCAACTCAGCCAGAATCCAGTCTTCTTAGTTTAGACATTGTGATGATGGTGTTAGAGTACATCCTTTCAGTAAATTTTCAGCAGAAGTGTTTAAATGCATAGTAATTATTTCTTTTCAGACTAGGAAGTGGGAGTTTCAAATCCATAGTGGTTTTCAGATTAGAATTTGTTTCACAAAAGGACCTTCTCTCTAGGTTCACTCTTCATCATCCACCTTTAAATTTTAATACTGTGTGTGTAAGATTATATGTTTCATAGGAGCTGGAGAAGAACAACAATGAATATTCTAATGATAACCTAAGTGTTGTGCTTATCTAGGAAGAGATCCTGAAGTTTGCTTATTTTATCTAACTCTTGTGGATCCTGCTTAGCACTAGTAACTAAATTTGCTGAAGCCCTAGATGGTGAACTTTCACCTAGATATGCTTTCATTTACTTCATTAAGTAAAAGAAGGCCCCAGAGCTGGTTCAGGTCAGAAGATAAGGAAGCTACAATCATAATCAGAAGCTGCAACCTTAAGAGATAAGAAAAGAAACACCCCATCTAGAGATGATGACAGCACCCAATGAAGAAAGGGAGGACCTCGACTCCAATATTATTGGTCCGAATCCTTGCATGAGGGGTGGAGAACTTGGATTGTAAGGCTTTAATTGCTGATGGATTTATTTGTTCAAGGTCCCTCTTTGGAGGCACACAGTTCAAGCTATAATGCCACTAACAAATAAAAAAATGTAATTTTATAGAGAAATCTATGTTTCAGCTTATTGATTCAGTGGAAACCTAGAGTAGTTTGGAGGTTCATGACAGATGTTTTGGTTGTCATGTGTAACTTCCTTAATATTATGTTGGTCTGATGTAACACAAAGATACTTCAGTCCCAGAAGTGGAGTATCTGAGCCTTTTCCTTCTTCTTCCCTATTTCAGCTGGTTTTTTTTTTTTTTTGTTTTTCTAGTTTCTTACTTCTTTTTTTTTTCTCTCTTCCCCTCCTACCCCCAGCTTTTTCCCCTAACTATACACATGCAGTTTTCACCCAAATCTGGGCAAGAAGCAAATGCACTTTATTCTGAAACTTTGAGTTTCTGACCATGTGTGTTTAACTAAAATCTAAGCATGTGGACAGACAGCAAAATCTTGAAATTGTCTTCTAAGATTTAGTCATATTCTTTGGAGATTCTGGTCTACAGTGAGTTTTGTGGAAGAATATATATATAAAAATGTGTTAACATGACTCATTATAAATGGATATATTTTTCTAAAAAATAAATATGGGAATTGAAATAAAAGAATTTCAAGAGTATGACCATCTTATGTAGTTCAGAAAGTCTCAGGCCTTGCAAATTTATGAAATGAACCCACATTTCTGAATGCATACTGTACTAAATTCGGTATACTGAGACAATGAAAAATCAAATATACTGAAAATTTTGTGCAAAAAAGTTTCATTATTATCAGTAATGACTATAGGATCAAATAAAATAAAAAAGAACCTTAATAGGATAAAAAAATACATCATAGTAATGAACACATGAATGTCCAAGTAATATAATCATGCAAATTTCATGCATGTGTTTTTCATACATTTATATAGTACATTTTTTATGAATGGGACCACTCCTGTGAATTGCAGTTAATGTAGTTGAATTACAGTTAGTGTAGTTGCAATCTGTACTTTACAGACTTTATAGATTCTCAGAGTTTAATGGGGAAAGGACAATCAGAACATGCAGGTGAGCCTCCTCTATACAACTGTGTTTCAGCAACTTAAATTATGAAACTGACTACACATGAAGTTTGCAAGACAGAATATTTCTAATTCCTTTAGATGCATTTAGAGGATGCTGATGAAATTCAAATGTTCTCTAAATATTTGACAAGGTAAGGAGAGTGTTAAATAATTAGCATGGAGTAGCAAATATTACCAAGGAGATGCTCAGCAATGTGACAGTCGGGTAGATTTTCTTTCCCCATGTTACACAACATCCATTTTTATATTTATTTGATATCATTAATCTGAGTTTGGTGATAGATTGATATTTTTACTTGTTAAGACTTGAATGAGTCTATGTAAATTTAGGTTAAACTTTTCGATTACGTTTAGAAAATCCTGCAATGCATGCTGATTGCAGTTACTTTTTAATTATTTTTCTAATAATTTTTCAAACACCTATGAAGTATGGATTACCATAATTCTCAGAAAGGTATTGACTTTTTGTCTCTTACTGTAAAAAATGTTATTCTATCAACAGAATTATAGAAGCATATATTGCAAACTGCATCCTGCAGTACATCAAGCACAGTATAATCAGCCCTTTAAAAGAGTAGGGTAACAAACCTGGTGAAAGGGTTGGGAGAAATGTCCCATGAGGAGTAGTTGAGGGCTCTGGGTTTGTCTAATTTGAAGAAAATGAAGCTAACAGATGACCTCATTGCTCTCTACATTTTCCTGAGGAGAGGAAGTGGAGAGGGAGGAAATGATCTCTTCTTGCTATGATCCAGTGACAGGACAGTTCAAAGCTGCATCATGGGAGATTCAGACTAGATGTTAGGAAACTTTTCTTTACTGAGGGGGTAGTCAAATCCCGGAACAAGCTTTCTAGAAAGTTGCCTGATGCCTCAAGCCTGTCAGTGTTAAAGAGTCATTTGGACAATGACCATAACGCATGATTTAACTTTTGGTCAGTCCTGAAGTATTCAGCAAGTTTGGCTAGATGATTACTGCAGGTCCCATCCAAATGAAATAATCTCTCCTGCCCTCACCTCTTCTCATCCTTTTTAGATTTCACCTACTGATTTCAGACCACTTCTTTGTATTACTAAGATAATTTTGAATTCTAAAACTACACTTCAGAAAACTTGCACTCCCTACTGTTTCATGTCATTTGGAAATTTTAAGAGCACTCTCCAGGTCTATTGAAACTACAGCTGAAAATATTGAACAAAACAAATTCCAGCACATATCCCTGTGAATCCCCACTAGAAAGACAGTCTGATAGCTTAAATGCACTTCAAGCAAAGTTATTTTGTTGATTATACATCCACCTTTTTGCTTATTTCACCTTCTTTATCAGTACTTTTTTATGAAGTTGCAATTTGGAAGTAAAGTTCCACTAGTCAAAGTGAATCAGTTTTATTACTTATTTTATGAACTCTGCCAGGTTTTCTATGAAAAAAAACCCCAAAATTAAATTAGTTTGACACAGTCAGTTCTTGACAAATCCCTACTTGATGACTCCTGACAACTCTATTTTTATCCTCTCTGTATATTTTTATCATATTTATATATTTAACTGAATATACATAGGCTTTTTCTTATTTTCTGCAATATTGAAGCTAAGCTAACAATATTAATTAATTACTGAGTCCTCTTTTTCTCACTCTTATTTAGAGATCTAATGCTTCTTCGAAACCTGTTACAAGAGAAGTGCTGAGCAATTGTCACTGGTGGTTAACAGATTATTTTAGTTAGTTCTTTACATGCTGGAAGTTCACCAAGGCATTTTACAATCTAATTTAAGTATAAATTTCTTCCTGTCTTATTCTGGTCTATTCTGCTATCCTACTGGCCAGACACAACACAGCTATTATGTTCTAGAGATGAGAATGTAATAACTGATTCACTGACCTTTTCAGTATCACATCTTTTTTTTTAATGTGCTTCAAGGTTGACTAAGGTGCTTGTAGTTTATCTTCCTCTCTACTTACATTCTTCTATTTATTTTATTCTCCACATAAGTTGTAGCTCATCTCTCAGACTCTAAACTTTATTCTAAGTGCTTGTTTGATACTATAAATTTATTTATTTACTATCGCCCCATTTTTATTTTTCTATGAGTACATTTTATATTCAGGCTATTAAGAGTATGTGGCATAAAAAAAAAATTCTTACCACAGTTCCTAACTTGTTTTACCACTGAAAAAATCTACTGCATTGTCTGTAGAGCTATCCTTAGCTATTCTTTTATTTGGGTGTAAACCAAGGAACAAGTTATTGATGTGTAAGTTTGTAAGAAAAATTACAGTTACTAAATAACCACTATGCATCTCCATGACCATAATTATCCTTGATAATTATCAAGCAATGTAACAAAGTGTTCAGAGGACAAAAGAATAAGAGACTTACCATAAGGGATTGTTGCCCTGAGTTTTGCAGTTCTGGATGTTATCATTCTTTTGTAACTAGTTCTCACACATTCTCTGTAAACATAGCCATGTTATTGTAACGGTATCTTATTATTTACATTCCTTTCTCCTGGGCACAGAAGTGTCATGGACATCTCCTTTGATCAGTGTGATTGAGGGGCGGCTCACTGTCTCCTCCAATCCACAGTGGTTTATTAGACACATAAAATAAATCGGGTGTGTCTCACCTGGCGCTTGTTCCTTTGCTCTCAGCAGGTGTCCGTGTCCTTCTTTTGTGTCGTTATTGCGACAAAGGAAGATGATAGCAATTCAAAAACCATGAAGGAGCTCTCATGTTGCAAAATTAAATTTATATTTGTTTAGTGGCATGTTTTTTTTATAATCCTTTATATTCAGAATGATTTTTCTGGTGAACTTTTAAAAATATTACAGTGTCAATTTCACATCATTCTATTTTTTATTCCACCCTTAAAACCTCATATCAATCAGAGGTAGCTCATATATATAATTTTTCAAATTTATATTCTCTGGTATACACTTACATACCTATCCCAGTTTACTGATATTTCTACAAGGCAAAGCATGTTCTAAAGCAAATTTTAAAGGCATACTGTGTTGCACAGTGATAGCTTTATTGGTTTTGGCTTGTTCTTTTAAGTCAGCAAATGGTTGTTAGGATATACAGTCATGTTTTCTATTGTTCTGAAGAGCATATATGTATTATGATTAGGTTATCCATCACATCTATGCCTTTCAGCTATTTTTGGGCTTTGAATTCAGGAGGTTTTTATCATTTCTTTACAACATGGCATTCAACTCTCAATGTCAGGGATGTGGAACCATCTTAAAAATGCCCCATTTTAGTCTAAAATGCACACTGTCAAGTGAATATGTCTCCAGACTACTGACGGTACTGATCAGAACACCATTGACTCTGAAAGTGACCGTCAGCACCCTGTTCATGTCTGAACTGTAGAAAAATGGCGTTTGGATGTATAGATCTGAAGTTGAATCAACTTGGTTTCTGCTTTAGAAAGTAGCATATTTTTTATGACATGATTATAATACCATTTTCTGGGAATCTGATACCATGAATGAATAAGATAATAGGTTGGCACAGCAGCATTTCCGTCTCCTATGTAATTGAATGAACCATAACAGTCTAGTGATGTTCTGATTTTCTTTGGCTTTGAAACTCTCACTCGGAATAGTCTCTTGTGCTCAGTCTTTTACATGTATGAGCAATTTCTAGATAAAGTAGTTAGACAACTGTTTTTCACCTCTTTCTTTCTTACCTTCCCTCATCTCAGAAATATATCTTATACCTTCTAGGTAAAAAAATATTATTTACACAGACTTGGCAGTGCCCAGATTTTATGCATATGTCCCATAAACTTACTTGTGCATGTGTGTGACAAAGAAATAAAAATTCTTTAAAAGTCTTATATTACCTTATATGGGCCTTTATACATTACAAATATGTAGATTATTTTATATAGCTTTTTTTTTCCCTGCAGGATTTGAGAGCTAAAGGATTATTTAAAAAACCCAAACAAACCCAAAACCCTAAGTTTTTTTCCTCAGGTTAGAAATTAAATCTGAATTAAGCAAAAATTATAAATGAGTGGAAAGAAACATTATTGTGTTAGATGTTTCAACAAAAGGAATACAGACTTTAGTGTAATAATCCACTTCACACAAAGAAAGCTATTACAGCAAATGGAAAGGATCTTAGAGTTGCTAGCAACCAAAAGCTTACTTTAAGTAAGTGCTCTTCAACTATAATAGTTCAAATTGGTCTCAAAAAGAGGAAAAAAAAAAAACCGGGTTTCTTTTTGGGGGATTAGCAAAATATTAAATCCAGAACAAAGACACTTTCCAGAAAAGCAAATAAATTTTAAAGTAGAAAAACACAGTGTTCATTTCAAATGTGACTTGATTTGGAAAGAGGTTGGAAATAAAGCTGTTTCCTCTGATTTAAGCATTAGGGTAAGGTATTTGTACATTTCTTTTATTCAGAATTTATTCACAGATGAGTAGCTTAAGTATGCTAATGAATTCTGATGCTGAAACATATCTCTAAGTTCAAGTGGGTTTGTAGGAAAATGCAATGCAATTATCACAGACAATCAAAAAGATAAACTCCACATTTTTAAAAAATTCTGCATAAAAAGAAATTATGTTTTATACAACGTTGAAATCAATTTTCTTACTCATTTAATTAACTACATATGTAGTTATAAATTTGATTTGTTTCTAAGCAAATCATTATAATAATACGTAGTGTATATTTTTGTCCTGGAGTATGCAAAAATCACTATTTGTAAGGGAATTGATGTATTTTTAGTCCTCTTAAAACTAAAATTTTCATTTTAAAATATATGATTATTTAGATGGTTAGTCCATGTTTCATTTTCCTGTCTCATTCAGGTTGGTATGTATATTACTTTCAGAAAAACTGCTCCAAAGTAAACCAATTAATATTTAACACAAACAGTAACAGAACAAAATATTCTTAATTAATTAACAAGGGTATTAATTTTAAGTCACATATTTTGTTGTTGTTGTTGCTTTTGACTGTGCTTTTTTTCATTTGTCCTATTCAATGATAACAATTGTCTATTTTATATTACTATCATTATTATGTGTATATTTCTCTTAGGCTGTGAACTACTGTGGGCAATATCAAAGCTATTAGGAGTTCAGTATGAGAAACATTTTAAGGATAGTATGAAACTCAGTAGTTTCTATGGAAACAGTTGCTGGTTTATAAAAGATAAAAGACTATGCATTTACAGAAACACCAGAAACAAACATAGAATACTAGAAGCTTGACAGTTTCAGAAAGGGTGCCTTTGTCAGAAAGATGCTGAAACATCCTTTTATATCAGAAAGAATGTACATCACAGTCATGGTAGATGAGTTGGTAGACAAAGAAGGCTGAAAGGATAATGGAAGATATAGAACAATTCAATCTTAGAGATATATAATGATGACTCTAAGGTTAACTTTCACAGAACTGAAGTAGCTGTTCAATTCCTTTTTAAACTGCAGAAAGTGAATTATCATATTAATTCATCAGATGTTACACTGATAATGGCAGTCCAGTGCCTAATAATGATGATTCTGGCAGTTAGAACAGTATTCACGGAAGTGATATTTCTTACCTAAAGATGTTCTTTTGCTTTTTTATTTGGTCATTTATACCTATCTTTCCCTTTCATTACATGTTTTTATATAGTTTCACGATTGGAGCACTTACTTGACAAATGGAGAGCCAAGTTCCAGGTTCTTCTGAGGTGAAACCCTAGAAACAGTTTTAAGGAAAATCCCCTCAGAATGTAGGAGTTGTTGTTCTGAACCATCAAACTGAGACAGATTTAGTAATTAGTAGTTATTTTTCTTGAGTAAATAGTTTAAATATTAAGCTATTATTGAGAAAGTGTATACTACCATTCATTCCATTTCATGATAAGGAAAATTTCTATACCTTCAGGGAAATTCCTGCTCAGTTGTTTATTTGAAATTCAATTATGCCAGCGTGATTGGATGTGCATATTGCATTGAGCCTCTCAGGGAGTGTAGATGAGCTGGATATCTTTCTGTTTAAAGCAGTCTGAGATTTACCATCAAGGTATTGTCAAGTCTCTTGAGATGGTAGTGCTTTTCAACTTAGGTTGCAGAAAACCCATGTGCAAAGTATATTTCTGCCAAAAATTTAAAATATCTACAGACACAAAAGCTCATAGTTTTGATCTTTTAAAATTTCTCATAAGTACTCATTCTATACATGATTTTCTCCGCAGAGAAAAAAGACTTGTTTATGTACATGAAATTGAATTTATTCCTATTGTCATCAGTTTATCTAAAATCTAATCAAAATTAATATAGTAATTTTTTTATTTTATTATTTTCTGCTGTAGTTGTCTATTTGTTGCCATATTGTTATGCATCTTAACTATATTTCATAGTTAATTTTATTAGCTCAATGCAAATACTTGTCATGCAGTGTTTTGAACTTTTTGCCCTGTTACTGTGTTATAAAACATTTTCTAAAAACCCTTCTCTTCTTCCAATTTTTTTTTTAAATCTTGAACAGAACTGAATTATTTACATATTGCTTAAAATATGGTATCTATTTTTCTGTTTGTTTGTTTGAAGCTGTAGTCTTTCTGTATCTCAGTTTAGTTATCTTGAGGCAATATGTATAAGTAAATAACAATGCTGGGCCAACATCCAGAAATATACATGAAGAAATAGGCTATCGGCTCTTCTTGACCATATATCAATATTTTGCAACTTGTCACGGGAGCTGCTGTGGTATTCACTGTAGTTTTCCCTACTGGTTTCATGCTACCAAGTTTTATTTTCAGGTCAGACTATGAAATCATTAGGCAGTTATTTCTCATGTAGATCTCTTATACCACTCAAAAATGGTACAATAATTTCATAGTTTGTAGGAATATTAGAAGATATTATTAATTTTAAATAAATTTTCAAAAATGGGAGCCTAAAATTGTATTTAAAAACTATTTTTAAGTCTAAGTATGCAGACAAAGCAAATAAACACTTTCCTGATTCCAATTCATATGAATCTGGATCCAATACCCGTTTTTCTATTCCCACTTTAACATTACAAAAATTGAGGTAAAGGGAAATTCCTCTTTAACCTGCTACTTCCCTTCTGCTACTGTTAGCATTTGTTCAGCTGCTTCATGAAGTAGATCTGTAAGTACCTGGTTTCTGAGAAATTTTATTTTATTTTATTTTATTTTATTTTATTTTAGTCTACAGTTTAGTTTAGATAAGTTTTATTAATTTGTTACTGCATTAGTTTTTGAAACAAATTCCCTACGTGCCAGGAAAATGAGGGTAATACACAGGCAGATTGAAAAGTAGCTGTCAGTTATGCCCTGTTAAGGAGAACAGGCAACTGCAGCATAATTCAAGTACATTTATTCTTAGGGAAGAATCCTGGTCTCATTAGAAACTAAGGGGTAATTATTTGTAATTGCTTCACAGATCAATCCCACCTTCATGTTCTAGCAAGTAGAACATTCAGCAATTAAATGAAGCGTAAGCCTTACTTCATGCTTTAGCTGTGTGATTTTTTTTGCAAGAGCACGATACAACACTTCAAACTAACTACACGAAAAAGGAATTTTCTAGAAACAAACATATACAACAGTCAAAGACAAGGGATTAAACAGGAGGAAAAAATGTTCAGCAAAGGGAGGGAGCCTAACTTTACCTTTTTAGGTTTTCTTCATGACAAACATTAATTCAGACATGTCTCTTCTCCTTACCATTTTTCTCTTACTCAGATAAGGAAGTTCTACTTAGGCATTCAGAGTTTTTGTCTCTGTGTTTGTTTTTCTCCAACTCACTTTTCAAACTGAAGAAAGGGTAGAGAAACCTGACATTTTCATAAGAAAGTGAATTTGTATTTGTAATATTGCAAAAATTGAAACTGAAGTGCCATGAATTCAAAATTCCTCAAATGAATGGGGTTACCGCAGCCTCAAGCTCATTAGTCATTAGAAATCCTAATTTTGTGTGTACTCTTCTCCTACAAACATTAATTCTCCTGGGCAAATAATTAGGTTGATTCATCCTCAGTGTTCACTGTAATTCAATATGAATAGATTATGTCTAATATATCAAATTCTATCAGCCTTCAGGATTTATCCCCTTTTAAAGATGGCCTTCCTTATTTCTCTAAATCACTATGATTCATTCCTTCTTTTTATGTCTTTAGCTCAAAACTTACATTCCACAGTCATTCCCATACATTTCATATTCCCTCTCTCTACCTGCACTTCCTACAGAATGCTCTTGTACATCAGGGTGCTTCTCTTTAAAGGAAGAAAATTTTATCTTTTTCATGGAGGAAAACTTCATCTGTGCAGACTGGAACAGTTTTCATCAATTGCTGGTTTCAGACAACTACATTCCTATCACTGCCTGCAGACATGAGACAGAGGCTAAAAATTGTGAATATTTTTTAAAGTGCTGGATATTGTTAGACGTAGGAAAAATCTGGAATTGAGAATGTTGTTCAGAAACTGTGATTTATCACATCTCACATCAGCTACACATATGCTGCAAATATCTATAGCTGGTCTAATAACTATATATTTATTTTCCATTCAATAACTCTGTGTTTTAAGTAAATCATCTGAATACATTTGTAAATATGTAGAACAAATAAAAAGATGTATAACAACTATGTACAGCAAGATGTGTTATTTTTCATATAAAGAAAGATCTCACAAGTGTTTTAGGCTTGTAGTCCTAATTTCTTAAATTTCTTTTTCCTAATGTTTTCTGGTACTTAACATTTTCCTTTCTTCTGTTATTGAAGTGTCATCCTTGTTTACATTATTTACGAGCCTGTTGTTCTGAGATGATTTCTGTGCCTGACCATTCAAACTATTTGTTGTATATTTTCTTGTTTGTCTAAAGTCCTGTAGTGGTAGTCAAGTAAATAACCTCTTTATTTAAACAGAAATTTAGAAACTACAAGTTGGCTTTACGTCATCCAGACACAAATAGAGTTGCCAGGAATAACAATCATATGTAGCTTCTCAACATGCAAATGCCTATATTAAAAAATGCCTGTATTATTTCCCAGGTAATTTAGTATGGTTTCACTTTAAAATTATTTATTGTTCAGTCTTTATAACAGGGCTGCCATAGTACTGTTCTACTGTACTGCCATCACAATACTTTTGGGTGTTCTGTGAGCACTTTCTTCACAAGAAAATTGATGTCAAAGTTTAAGAACATGAAGAGTTTTTGAGATTTGAATCCCACCTTCACAGTGCCAGCTACCTACACAATAATTTCCCTGAAAAATGAAGGTATTCCATCACTAACTCTCCTTGTATGTATGTTCTCCTCAGACAATAATCCAGTGTAAACAAGTACTTAGGATGTAAGGCAAGGTGGATGTTGCTTTTACTATTTTGAAAGAAAATTGCAATCCAGTGATGAGATTCTTTTTGGAACAAAAAGAAGGGCACTTACATTTAGGTGCCTTTACATATATTGCATGCATTTACATGCATTTACGTGTAAACTAAGTCTATAAATTCTTATTGTAGTCACTGTAGATTTAGTAAACACAGTTATTGGATTAGAAAAGTAATCTCATCTCAAAGTTTAAGGCTTGATTCTGTTGCTTCTGTGTAGGATGATGTTTGAGATACCCTTTTGTAACTTACCTCAGAGTCAGCTGAGGCAGTCAGTTGAGTGTGATGATTTTCTATAGCATCTCTGTCTTATCTGCCAGATCAGGAGAGATTTCTCGGATACTCCAGGGCAGCTCAAAATGTCAACATCTATTCAGAAAGTTAAATCCTTCCCCTAATAGCTGTTAGTCTGATCAATCTGTAAATATTTTCTACTACATTGATCCTCCTCAGCCCAACTTCAGAGTAGGCTGTAGAATTTTCAGTCCTCATTTCAGAAAGTGGTTATGACAGAGACACCCAAAACCATTCTGTGTTTCCTGTGTATTAATGACCTATCTCACTTTATTTAATAGAAAGGGAACCCTTGAATCTCAGCAATCTCAAATCACTAAAGAGACTCTTATGGGAATCTATATAACAATTACAAATTTTATTTCACAGAATGGAGTCTTTAATTTAGGCAATTCATGCCAATGTTTTAGATAACTATTAAATCATTCCTGCTAAATTAACTGTTTCATATTGTTGATGGAATAGACATAAATCATATTGATTGTGGAGATCAGGCGGTTTCTGTTTAATTAGGTAGCAATCTGTTTATATTGAATTTTCTGGTGAGTACATTAATATCATACATACATATATATGTATTTCTCTAAGTATGCAGAAACCTAGGTGTTACCTTCAGAAGGAATAATTCACAAAAGCACTCAAATAAAGATCACTAAGGAACTTCATTTTGCTTGAATCCAACTCTGATGCTTCACAAAGTTTAACCTGGACTTAATCCATGCCTTTTATTAATGTCAGAATATCTTCAAGTCTAGAGGACTTAAATACCTAAATTTCAAGATTGAGCCATTCAGATTAAAATTTAAAACACAGCTGCTACATGCAGCACTATTTGAATTATGTTTGACGAACCAAATAATGAAAAAATTATTAAAAGCTCTAAAATGAGAAAACGTTTTCCAGAAAGCTGATAAATATATTTGAATTCTTCCCCAGCACTATTACTATGATTTTATTACAAATCTCAAGCACTTCATAACTAGCCTGTAGATAGAATTATCCTTTTACACTCTTTTTAGATGAGGCAAAGTTTGCAAGATTTTGTAAATGGTTCAAAATAAGGAATGTTATGCATATGTTCATAACGAAGTTTTATATGATTATAGAAAAAATATACTTTTTTTCATATAATCATTCCTTTTAATAAAAGGGAATTTCTGACCTTATATCACCATGTAAAAATAAACATTTTATGAAATTACATAAGTTTAAAGAATGCATCTCTTCTATTTAATACATATAGTCTATGTATTTCTAATCAGGGTTTGAGGTTTTTTTCTGCAGAATTTTCTGCTATTTTATGAACAAGAAACATCTTTTTTATAAGATTTGACCAAAAAGAGTCAAAATAGACATTATCCATCATTATCCTATCACACAGAAGAGAAAAACATGCAGATAAATAAATAGAATAATTAAATTCTATTTATATTCTATTTACATTCCATTAAATTAAAGTAATTAAAATAGGAAAATATGCCCAAAATATTCACTTAGGTAAAAGTTAGGACAGAATGATATACTGCTGTCACTGTCACCTCCAGATAATAATGGAAATCACAGTTTTCATGAACAATTGTTATGAGCAGATGAATATAAGAAAACGGTTCTGTCAGTTCTTGCTATACATATAAAACTCTGCCAGAAAATTATCTGTCACTGTGACATCAGTAGCAGTAACCTCATGCTACAAAGCCCTCGATTGTTAGCGATCTACCTTTTTAATGTTGATATTTTCATAAGAAATTCACTTCACAGAATCCCAGAACCACAAAATGGGTAAAGTTGGAAGTATTGAATGACCTCAGGACCTCCACAACAAAAAGCTCAGGGTGAAGAAGGACCAACAGGATGTCACTGGATCCATGGTGGTTGATTACCTTCTTCTTGATCTTTCTCTCTCTCCCTCCTCTTTTCTATTTTTTTCTATCTCTCTACCTCACATTTATTGTTAAATAAAATCTGTATTATTGACTTTGTCATGTGGTCTTGTTTCCACCTTAATTCAGACAGAGACATCTCTCACTCATCAGATCTTAATAGGGACCACAGTGGGACATCTGGCCCAACTTCCCCACTTAAGCAGGGTAATCCTGGAGCACATGGTACATGATTGCATCAAGACAGTTCTTGAACCTCTTCAGTGAGGGAGACTCCACAACCTCTTTGGGCAATCTGTTCCAGCGCATGGTCACTCACACAGTAAAGTCCTTCCTCATATTCAGGTGAAACTTCCTGTGCATCAGTTTCTGCCTTGTTGCCGCTTGTCTTCTTGCTTGGCACCGTCAAGAAGAGCCTGCTCCATTCTCTTGGCACCTTCCCTTCAGATACTTGTAGACATTGATGAGATCTCCTCTCAGATGTCTCTTCTTGAGGTTGAACAGGCCCAACTCCCTCAGCCCTTCCTCATAAGAGAAATGTTCCAGTCCCTTAATCACCTTTGTTGCCCTGTGCTGGACCTGCTTCAGCAGATCCATGTCTCTCCTGTACTGAGGACCCCCTGTACTGAGGACATAGTACTTCAGATGTGGCCTCACCAGGGCTCAGTAGAGGGGTAGGATCACTCCCCTCAACCTGCTGGCAATGTTCTTCCTACAGCACCCCAGGATACTGTTATTCTTCTTGGCCACAAGGGCTCACTACTGGCTCATGGACAGCTTGTTATCCACCAGGAACCCTAGGGTCTTCTCCACAGAGCTGCTTTCCAGCAGGTCGGCTCCCAGCCTGTGCTGGTGCGTGGCATTATTCTTCCTCAGGTGCAGGACCTTGCGTTTGCCTTTGTTGTATTTGAGACAGTTCTTCGCTGACCATCTCTCCTGTCAAGGTCCTTCTGAAGGACTGCACAGCTCTTTGGGGTATCAGCCACTCCTGCCAGTTTGCATTGTCAGTGAACTTAATGAGGAGGCCTCTATTCCTTTATCCATGTATTGATGAATAAGTTAAAGAATACTGGGCACAGTATGGAAACTTGAGATTCTTAACAGGGATCCAATTAGACTCTGTGTCACTGATTCCAACCCTCTGGGATCTGACATTCAGTCAGTTATCAATCCACCTCACTATACACTCATCCAGTCCACACTTCCCTAGTTTGCCTATGAGGATGTCGTGAGAGACAGTGTTGACAACTTCACTAAAATTGAGGTAGACAACATCCACCGCTCTCCCCCCATCCATCCACCCATGTAGTTGTTTGGGTCAAAGAAGGTAGTCAGATTGGTCAAGTATGAGTTATCTTTAGTGAGTCCACAATGAGTACTACTGATCACCTTCTTGTCATCCTTGTTGATAGACATGGCTTCCAGAATGAGGTGCTTCATCACCTTTCCAGAGATTGAAGTGAGGCTGACTGGCCAGTAGTTTTTTAGATCCTCCTTCTTGTGCTTTTTGAAGACTAGAGCGACAATTGCTCTCTTCCAGTCCTTAGGCACCTCTCCTGATCACCATGACCTTTCAAAGACAATTATGAGTGGCCCAGCTATAGCATCTCCCAGGTCTCTCAGCACTCATGGATGTATCCTGTCAGGGCCCATGGACTTGTTGGTGTCAAGTTTGCCTAGATTTTCTCTAAAACAATTCTCTTTCACTGGGGCAAAATCTTCCTTCCAACTTTCCTTTACCCTGGTCACATGGCTCAGAGATCCCTGAGGATTGATCTTGTGAGTGAAGACCAACGCAAAGAAGGCATTCAGTAACTCTGCCTTCTCTGCATCCTCTGTTACCAGGGTCTTCCCTCTATTTAATAATGGACCCACACTATTCTTAATTTTCCTTCTGTTGTGTTGCCTGAAAAGGCTAGCCCAAAAACTGAGACTAGTCAGGAGTAAGGGAATAAAGGTGGGTGTTTATTTGAAAGGCCTTCAAAGGTACATTTAGGGCAGACAAAGCCCCCCTAGGGGCATCACCCAAAATGGATGACGACTCACGAGTTCTCCACACCTTTATAGGTTTGGTCCATTTGCAAATCAGCATAAGTTCACCAATTAAAACTTTGCAATTTCCCCCTACCTCCCCTAGCTTGCTCCCCCCCCACCCCTTCAGAAGCTTGGGCCTGGGCAGTCTAAGTGTCCTTGAAGAGCAAGCCCAGAAAGGCACTGTTATGTCTATCTTAGCCTGAGAGAACAGCAGCTAACAGGCTAAAAAGCATCTCAGAGTTACACATTAGGCAATACAGAATTTGAAAAAATATAAGGGTTAAAACCTAAAGCATCAAAGAAGCAAGAGAATTCAATTCTCGGGAATGAACTCTGCCCTGCAGGAGAAGCCATAGAACATAACTTTTCAAAATCTTTTTATTTGTCTAGATTCCAGATGCATTAGTGGATATGCTTTTGCACAGAAAATCTTCATTTGTTCATATCTTTATGCTGTCACTCTACTTAAATATGTGTATTTACTGTGTAAATTATGCATTGCCTATACTGAATTGAGGGTTTGCTTGTGTACATTGTAAGTTTGTTTCTTCATTGAAGCTGAATCTCTTGGGAGATAGAAGTCCATAAAAAAACAAGGATTCAGTTTTAAAAGCTTCACTATAAAATGTTTCAAATAACTCTGCTTTAAGTGAGTTCTAGTTCATAGAACCACGGAATAATTTGAATTGGAAAGAATTTTTAAAGATCATTTAGTACAACCCTGACTGCCATGGGCAAGGACATCCTTCACTGTTGAAAGTACTTTCAAACCTGGCTGAACATTTCCAATGATGGGGTATCCACAGCTTCTCTGGGCTACTTGTTCCAGTGTCTTTCTCCCCACCATAACAAAATTTCTTCCCTATGTCCACCCTTAACTTACCTTCTCTCACTTTAAAAGCTTTGCCCTTTGTCACTACAGACCCTGGTAAAGTCTCTCTCTGTCTTTCTTATAAGCTCTCTCTAAGTGTTGAAAGGACATAATAGATTGTGCTAGGAGCCTTGGCTTCTCCAGGTTGAACAATCCCAACTCACTCAGCCTCTATCCATAGAAGTGTTCTGATTTTCAACCCTCTGAACTTTTTCATGGTCCTCCTCTGAACCTCTAATGAGTCTTATTCTAGGAAGTATTCAAAAACATGTACTTATTCTACATATTGATTTTAAGTTAATACGTGTCCTATTATATTTCAAATTTGATGGGGTCTAATATCACAATGCATGACTGACTATTGAGGCAAGGTGCACTCAGCTCCACATTTTTCCAGTAACTTACGTTTTTAAACTACAATACTGGTATTACCTGACCTAGATATCTGGTTTCTTTCCTTTAGAAGCCAAAGGATGAGATGGTGGGAGCATTTTTCACCACAGTTTGAAATCAGAAGTCAGTTGCTACATGTTCCCAAATCCAGGAAATACTTCTGAATTTGGTGGTAAATCACATGCTTTGATACCATCATCTGCCTGTATGATTTTTTTTCTTTTTAGGAATTTGCACAACATATTGTAATTCAAAAATCAGGCTCCATTTGAACACGATCCAGGTGTAAAGTGAATGTTTCACACAGCTCTGCTCCTTAGCTCTGGTGTAAGAGACTGGGAAGCAGTGTCATTTACTGTGAAAAGAAACTGCAAAATAGATTGTTATTTGTATGAGACCTGTTTCTGTAGAGAAATATTCTAGTGAAATGGATCCCTCTTTTTGCAAAAACTCAACTGTTATAATATTCTAGGACTTGTAGATTTAGTTTATCTTTTTTTTTTATGCCACCGACAGTGAATACAGAGACAGATATGAGTTAGTAGCACCCTGGCAGCCAGGAGGGTCAACCATGTCTTGGGGTGCATCAGGCACAGTAGTGCCTCTGTTGTGGTCTAACTGCATCCGCAGTCACAAGGAGTAGGAAGGGTGGGAGTATGTGGATAAACGCATAGCACCAAGGATGACAACAGGTGATTGATGCGGGCTGTCAAGAGATGCTGCAGAGGCAAGAGCCTGAACCATTCTGTGCATGGAAGAAAATCAGAGAGAGACTGTACTCAGAAGAAAAGGGGAGAACGCCACTGTGGGTTATGCTGGAAACTTGTGGCTTCTGGAGACAGAGGAAAGGTTCCTTTTTTGCCTCCAGAACTGCAGCTAGCAAAGAGATAGTGTCCTGGCAATAGGAGAGACAAGACAGTCAAAGCCGTCACCACACCCACCTAAGCCTCAGTCAAATATGGCACACTAAGAGGGAGAGGCAGATGACTCCCAATCACGGGGGGTACTCATTCGCTGACCTAACTTAATCAGTTCCCTTCTGACTTCAGATATTCTATGACTCTATGAATTTCAGTCCTTATAGCAAGGCTATTAAAAATGCCTCCTCTAAATATTTTTGAAAGAAATATTTTGAATTTTTATCACCCTAATAACTGATCACAAACTTTGAAAAAATTAAAAGAATACATATCGAGCTTGTAGAGTGTGTACCACGTTTTCATGACAGCTGCACATTTTTAGAGATATGACAGAAACAACAAGAAGGAAGAATGTCCATGGATATGCCATTACTATCCAATAGCCATTTTCCTTGTTGAGGGTCACTAGTTGAATTGATGGAGCTGCCAGAGATGTTAGGCTGCACAATAGCTTGCAAGAAAGACAATTAAAAGATTCATGGCCTTATCAATCAGCTCTGATTTGTGGGCAATGTTTGCTACAGAGAGAGGTGGTTTTTCAAGCCCATTCTTTTTGTTGTTGTTTTTGTTTTTTCCCCTTCTCAGTATAAGCACATCTAACAATGAAACAGTATATGGACTTCTGCCAGTTTTTAGCTTTGTACATAAAGGACACTGAAAGAGCCATCCATTTTTCCTGCAGCATTGTTCTGCATGTTGCAATTTCAGAATCTTCAAACCAAAGTCTTTATCATATTTCTTACTGTACATGCTTTTTGAAAAGTTATTAAAGTTACTGTTTAATTCCCATGTCTCTAAAAGCATTAATACTTATGGAATCTGAATACTGAATCCTTCTGGAGGGGTCTGGAACATAGTCCCAGCTTTCCTCTGTAGAATGGAAGCGTTGATCTAGAATTAAATCCATGTACATTTGTCAAGAGTTTAGATGTCATAGTGGTAAACACCATAAAAAAAATCTAAAACTAAAATACTAAAAATGGCAAGTAATGGTAAAAGAATTTGCAGGGAAATTTAAATCTTGTTGACTTAGAAAAGAAAATTGAAAAAATGCCCAAATAACCCTTGTTGAAAGAAAGCATCTTTATGAAAGTTTGTAAAGTAGAAAGGTGTTCAATAAAAGAAATACTAGTGACATTTTATAATGTATATTATGTAGAACTGACTTGAAAAAATGATAACATGAACATTAAATACGACCAGAAAGCTACTTAAATATACTATTTTCAAGAAAAAATAAGTGCTAAACCAAGAAAAGAATGGAAAGAAAGAGCAAGAAAGTCCATAGAAAGGTATCTTTGTGTGCTTTAGTATATTTATGACACAATTACTTTGGAAAGAAAACCTCACAAGTCAATTGCACTCTTTTGCCTGTTTCTTTTTTATACCCCCCCCCTTTTTTTTTGTTTCTGTTTGTCTTTTTCGTATACCTCCTTTAAGTACTGGAAAGATGCAATGAGTCCTTCCTGGAGTCTTCCCTTCTCCATGCTGGACAAACCCATGTCTCTCAGCCTATCATCATAGGAGAGGTTCTCCAGCGCTCTGATCATCTTCATGGCCCTTCTCTGGACTCACTCTAAGTCCATGGTTTTTTTGGGCTGAATACTTCAGAGCTGGATTGTTGCAATGGCTCAGTGAGGACATGCAAACACAGCTTGGTTAGCAGCAGAGCAGAGCGAGCCCCGTTTATTATCCTATTCCCTTTTTATAAGGTAGGAACCCAGGTAGATGATTCGCTGGTGTCCAACCGCCCCCCGGTATGGTTGGCTGGGTTCTACACCACTCAATTCAAAACATATCATGCCTGGACCCACAACAGCTGTGGAAAAAAACAGGTGCTTATCTTTTTGTTTTTCATAACTTACGTGAGAAAGAAAACTTTCTCACAAGCAGCCCCGGGCAGCTTGCTCCAGGCCGCTACACTGGATACAGCGCTCCAGGTGGGGTTTCATGAGGTTAAAGTAGAGGGGAGAATCACATTCCTTGATCTGCTGGCCACTCTACTTTTGATGCCACACAGGATGTGATTGGCCTTCTGGGCTGTGAGTGCATTCTGTTGACTCATGTCCAGCTCTTCATCCACAAGAAATCCCAATTCCTTCTCTGTAGTGCTGTTCTAAATGAGTTCTTCTCCCGGTCTGTACTCAGGTTTGGGATTGCCCCAACCAAAGTTATGCTCTCTCTTAAACTATCCTTCCTTCCACCTGAGATACCTATGCTATATAAGTTTTTCTGAGATCTAAGATTGGAAAAATACTTACAGCATTTTCAAGTGAAATATTTCACTGTATGGGAGTTCTAAGTGTTTGAAGCTTTCTGGATCAGGACCTAAAAACAAGAGAATATCAGGGGCCTTTTCATTTGTCCTTCTGTGAAGTTTTCAGTGATAATCCTGGCACAATATTAAGTCACTGAGAACCAATGCCTGCTTCTTGGCTATGGAATGACTTCTGTAATAGGCAATGCTACTAAATTGTCACATTTTCTAGAGACTAGGCACTAGAGTATAATGCAACACCAAGTCACTATTTATGTATTGTTCATGTGAAATGAAATATGAAATGAAAGAGCCAGCCACTAAAAAAAAAAAACAAACAAAAACCAGAAAAAGCAATCTAACAAAAAACACCAACAAAAAAACCCCTCAGCTTTTGAAATTAACTTCACACTGTTAAACATACTACTAAAACATTGATAGAAATAATAATAAGTCAATAGCCTCTAGCCCTGAGAATATGACTTTATTCCATCAGGTCCTGTAAAATTGCACAAGTAATGGAAACGCTTTTAGTCAACTCAGAGTTCACTCCAATAAATGGTAGGTCATCCAGAATCTGTTCTCTACTGGTCCTTGGTTTCTATTAAAATAATGTAACTTCTCCAACTCAGTTGCAGGCTAATGGAGCAACTTCAACTGTTAGAATGTAACCTTGACAAAATATGTCAATCTGCAAGTAAATTTTGTTTCTTCTGATATAATCAAACATGAAATAAATGGATGCATTTTTTTTTGTCCTGTCTTTTAGTTTAAAAGCAAGATTTTTGCTATTGTCTACAAAGGTGAAAACTATTTTTTGTACAGGGTTATTTCAATAATGTATGAGACACTGTGCAAGACTGCTATGCAATCCTGTGCGTGAGAATGCACTTCAATATTTTAAGAATGTCATTTAAGGCTTAGATTTTCTTTTTCTCCTTAGAGAAGAAGGGCTTTTATAGTTGAAAATTTCTTAAGCATTTAATCTAGGGGTCTCTCAAAAATATGTGTGAACGTGTTTCATTCTTAGAAAACAAGAACAATAAATACAATTATTTACATTTTCAGAATAAAATTTAAAATACTTTATATCCTTAATCTGCCATCCTTATCTTTACTGAATAGAACCTGTTTCTCAAAGGAATGTAATTGGTCTCTACCCTCCACCAACGGTTAAACTGGTTTGGATGGGTTTCATCTAACTTTTAATATTATAATAGAATTTGTGTGGTTGAAAGTAGAAAGTGTGGTTGTCATAATCTCACTCTTGGGTAAATGGAAAGAAGTAATTTTTACTTATCTGAACTATCCTCTACAATTTACCATTTCCCAGCATAAAATATAGTCACAATATAAGCACCTCATTTATGAGCCTAAAATTAGGTGGACTAAATCCAGATCAAAATAGTTTACTACCTTCTGCAATTACTGTAGCAAAATGTTACTGTAATGTTTATTAGGAACAAAAGAAAAGGAAAAATAAAAAAGAGAAGATACAAATGAGTTATTAAAAACTGAGCAAGATCTAATATCAATGCCTAATTGACACAGACAAAATACTCTTTAACTCGTCAAAGTCAGAAAGGGTATGTTTATTCCAGTGCTGGGAAACTGTGAGGATCCTTCCTAAAGCACAGCTCCCAGATTACAGGGTCGGACAAAGCATATTTATCTATAACAATTTTAAATATTCAAAATACAAATACATATTTATAATAAAAATACGTCCCATTCTCTGCTTTGTATGGTAATTAGCTAAAATATCATTAAGCATGCGTAGTTGACTTCTCAGAATGAGTTGGTGGTCTTTTAATTGTGGGGGTGGTATTTCCCGATGAAGCAAGCCCTCCTCATAGTCAGCTTGACCTTTTCACTTGTGAGTTTTAACAATGCTTATGACATATTCATGACCCCGAAAAACCCTCCCAGTTTCTCCTTTTATTACTTTTGAATAAGTTTCAGATGAAACTATTAATATCTGTCTAGTTTCCCTTAGATGTTTCAAACTCTTATTGTTTTTACAGCTGGATAAATATTAGATTAATAATAAATGCTAGTACTACTCAATCTTCAATTGTCTAGTCTAATCATTAATCTTTTTCTTGATTAAATTCAGCTGCATTTGCTTTCTACCTATTTTCAGCTCTTTCCTACAAGGTCTTTCCTATAAGCTCTTTCCTACAGGCTCTTTCCTTAACACTGTCTATACACTAAAAGCTTAATTAAATGTTTTACTAATTAATTTTCTTTAAAATTCTATATTTTAAAAGAAATTCTATGTCTCACAAGGAGCATCTCAACAAACTTTTAGTAAATAAAATCACTGGTAATCTGAAGGAGAAATTCAACACAAAATAGGGTGCTTGACCATAGCAACATATTTTCAATATTTTACCTATAAAGAAAGTTATAACCAGCTCCATTAACTTTACACATTAACTCCTAATAATAAAAATATAAGAGGAAAAAGAGAAGTAGAAATTAAATATCATTTATTCTTGTAGTTTTATTTTTCTATAGACAGACATTGTGTTGACTTTTCATGAAAGTGTGACTTCCTAGATTACTCTTTTTGTAAGTTTTAGGGAATATAGGCTAACAACTTTTCATGCGTTGGTAAGAGTGAAAAAAAGAAAAAAAGGTCATATTCTTTAGTTCAAAAAACATTGCTGAAGAACAGTATGTGCATGCTTTATTAGGTACAAGTCTGAAGTAAGCTAAAATGAATAAAGGATGGAACATTACATGGACAAGTTATTACGTATTTTCTCTTGAAAGCAATTAGGAATAATCAAATTTATTGCAATCAGAATGTTATAAATCTCCATATTGTCTCAATAGAACAATGAGTAGTGGTAACAGAAACACAGCATACACCTCTTTTTCTTCCTTTTCCAGTAGATTAATTCCTTGAAACAATGTATTGCAGCAGTATCTGTTTGTTTTTTTTCTTAAGACCAGACGTCTGTGACAGAACTAGAACTTTATACAGCTAATTCCATATGTCATGACCTATCTTACTTAGAATACTGATTTGTTAATATTGTTTATCTGCTTGGTTATTTTCTTTTTCATTCATACTGTATTGACTTTTGCTTCATAAATTTGAGATCACATATGTTTCTCATATAAATAATCAGTGGGCATTACTTGTTATTGCCTTCATAATAAGTATTTTAGGAAATTGTCTAATAGTCTGGTATTTTTAGAATTATTAGGTTTTAAAAAAATTACTGCAGTATGAGATCACAATGTATTGAAAAATGCTCCCTCTGAGTGTTTACAGCAGGTCAAGCTAATACTGAGTTCCATAATGGAATGAGATCACTGAAGATGGAAGATGAAGAAAATGGCCATGGCTACAATGTGTTCATGACAGTAATGTTAATATATGTCATAAATTCAGCTTGTTCTTTGAATTATGGCAAAGTACTCTGATACGAATCAGAAATGTGAAGCCTACAAAGAGAAAAATAAGCCTAATTTTGTGAAATGAATGGGACTAGACTAATTAATGATCTCATACTCATTCTTAAGGCAATGGCTTGGATGAGATCAGATAGAAAGCAAGATTGCCTAAGTTAATTCTGCTTGCATAAATTAATTCTAAGTGATGTTTACCTACTAGAAATATTGGCGTGTTTAGTTGTTTGAGTTTTTTTTTTAATTGGGTGATACCTGGCCATATAAGGAGAACTATGTTGCTCAATAAAGATAGGTTGATCAATAAAAGGTTTATCTTTCCTTATAATCTGCTTCTGCAAGGGCTTTGCACAAAAGATTGCCCTTAGAAGAATATTGTTTCAAACAGAGAGGCTGTTCAAATCATATGAGGTTCAAATCCCCTTAATGTTATGATAATTAATTGTAAGGATAATAAAGGGAGCTACCCATTAAATATCTTAAATTTGAAACAGAATATTCTCAAGAATACAATGAATTATATCTACATGTATTCTATATAATTTTGGAATATATTTTGTTAGCAGTTGTCCCCAGTTGACCGTTAGCAGTCATTACATATAGAACAGATTTTGTAAAATTGAGCACTGTAAAATAATTCAAAACACTGTCTAGAGAAAAGACTGGAGAAAAAGGAGCAATATAAAATTGAACCAGAAACAATTTTTTTGTCATCAAGTACATCTAATTTGTGTATCTTATTGAGAGTCTAGTTCACAAAAGTTGTGCTCCTGAGCCCAGAGCACGATTCCCTCATTTGAAATTATACTTCTTGCATTGACTGATAGATCAGTCTTTTGATTTGCAAAAAGATAAGTTATCCTTAGTGTAAAGCCATAATAAGAAGCTATTCTTAGTACACTCATGTTGTATAAATCAGATGGTTAGAGCAGCAAAAGAAGAGTTAACATAGGTAAATCCCAGTCCTTTCTTAGCCAAAATGTATTGAACTCCCATAGCTGAGGAAAGCTGTCTAAGTGCTAAATGAGATCGTTGAGGCCACCTGAAGATCCAGGTAACTGTGTCCTTCATTCCTTTACTGTGGTTTCAAGAAGATATGAGTTGACAAAAGAATGCAAGAAAATGCTGAAAAACTTTTACTGTAGGGAGCATTTATAGGAGGAGTTCCTTCTTTTCTTCTGATCTCACAACCACAATTTTTTAATCTGCCAAGGATTTTAGAATTTTTCAATTTAGACACGGAATGCAACTTGTTAACATCAAGCTTATAATAGCTTTTTAAAGGGAATGATGGTATGGCAGAAAAATTTCTTTGGAGAAATAGTAGCTGACAGCTCTAATGGAAATGTCACTGATCTCTCAAAAAATATCCAGAAATTAATCCAGAAATCTTTCTGGTAAATTCTATCATGAGACAAAGGGAACATAGCATATATACATGGATATAACATTTATTGTTAAACCAAATAATGTTTTAACAGTTTAATTGTCTATATGCATTATTTGTATCTATTAGCCAGCTTATCTATTTACACAGAGAATCTTCACTAGAAAGACTTGAAAAAATTAAAATAAAATTAAAATAAATTTTAAAAAGCCAAAACTCAAGAGTCATTGTTTATTCTCTTCCTTTGACACTGTGCTTTTCCTTTGAATGTCTGTCTTCAAAAAACTGTGCCAAGAGATCTAGGGTAAAGTAGAAAGCAATCACTGAAAGCATGGGTATGACACCCTCTACCAGTCATCCCAGAGCCCTGCTCAAGGCTTTGGGGTGGCATTTCTTCTTCCTGGCCTGTTGACGGCTTATCTGGAATCCCTGTGGAGAGGTGCAGGCATCCTCTGCCCTGTAACACAAAGGGATGATGTTTCTCCACCCTGTGTGTGCCAAGCCATTGCCCCTAGCCGGTCAGAGGCAGGTCCCAAGCCAGCTCCCACTGGGATGCAACATGACAACGGGAGAGGGAGAATCTACTCCAAACATCTCTGACTGGCTTTAACAGGCTCCAGCCAGCTCCAACCGACTGATATCATCCCTGACTCTGGAAAAAATTAAAATTGCTGCACCTACTGTGGCTGCAGCAGGCCCACAGTGTATTTAATTATTCACTGCATTTTCTTTCCTGTGATATATTAACTGTATTACATATCCTCTCCAAATATACACGCTCATAAACAGCTGAACTCCTTAACCACGACCGTCATTCATCCTGTGTTTTACCACTCTGGTTGTTCTCCCACCCACATTGTTCTATACTGACTAGGAGGCAGGAATAAGAAAATACTGAAATAAAAGTCAGTGACTCTCACTCTCCCTTCTCCACAGACCCAGTTATTTTACCACAGAAGACATTTTGGAAGCACTTTTTACTGTCATATAATAGATACTATGAAAATGCATTGCCAATACATTTGTTAAAATTAAAATTTTAAACTAGATCTGATTATATTTACTCTGGATAAGTCAGGAATTATTCAACTGGAAACAGTGGTCTAAAGTGCAGCCTTACAAGATATCACATAATTCTAAGTCATTAAAGGGGAGGCTTGTTTGGGGTGTTTCTGTGGCTGCAGCTGTGTTTGTTTGATGTTTGTTTGTTTTTGTTGATTTTTTTGGTGGGGTCTTGTTTATTTGTTTGTTTGGGGTTTTTTTGTTTTATTTTTTGGTGTGGTTTTTTTGCATTTTCACAGCCAGCTTTCTTCCTACTTCTCCTTTCTTCAGAAGAATAATATTTAGTTCTTAATTAAGACAAACAGCAAACTTGTAGCACTTCTTTATATAATCCTCATACTCATAGGCATATATTTACTTAGGAAGGCACCCTGATCATAACCTATCATTTTAGTATGTGACAATATGCCACGTTAGTGAAATAACTAGTAGAACAAGTAGTAACAAGTAAAGCAAGATGCAGGTTAGTACTAAATAGCAATAAAAATGTGAACAATGAGAAATAAAACAAAACCAAGTATATTGCATAGCAGTTAAAAACACAAAGAAATAATTATATTTCTGTTGGAATATACATACTTTTTTTTTCTTTTTCTTGTGTTTGTTTTTAATCTCATTGAAAAGTCGCAAAAGCCTGCTAAAAAACAAGTGAGAAGAGAAATATGGGGAAAAACCCCAGTAAGTAGTCAATTATTTAAAGCAAATTGTTTTGTTAAGGGTTACATTCTGTTTTCTGTCCTTGACTCTAGAAAACTTATTTTAGTCTCTCTGTAGCTCTAAGAGAAATAACATTACAATATGGCATAGAAATATTCAAGTGTAAAATCTGAAGAGCTGTATTCTAAATGAAAACCTCTGCTCTTAATTATCATTATAGTGATGTAGCTTTTGACTAGTAGACTTAAAAGCTTAATAATATTTTCACTGGGAATATGGCTTTTGTTGAAAGTTATAGCTACATCTTGCTCAGTTTAAAAGGAAAGAGTAGTGTTACAGAAATTCTGTGGTTAATTATCAAATGTGGTTAATTTCCATGATCTCAAACATCTTTACAGTGTGACCCTTACAAACTTATCTAATAACCATTTTCTTTCCATAGGCTCTTGAGGCAATTAGAATCTAAAGATGTTACTTACCTGTGTGATAAAACAAAATATATTTTTGTTATCAATGTTCATGCTCTTCACTGATTAAGACATCTGAAAGAAACATCCTGATTGTCAGATCAGGTAATATGGATTTGTAACTTCTATTAATGAACAGAAGCTCAGGAGATAAATGTGAGGATGAATGATCTTCTTTTTCCTTTTTTTTATTTTTCTTCTTTTTATTTCCATAAATTGTTTTGTTCAAATGGAAATAGGCCAAATAGGGTAGTGGTGATAAAGTACAAGCAGATATGAAAAAGGGAAAATAAACCATATCTGTACTAAATTATATCATACTGCATTGTAACTGATGTCACCAACTCATGACCTCAGCAACAGCATTAAACTGTTATGTGGTACCAAACAGTCTAGACAAACCCGAACTAAATGTAAGGAATACAGAAAGACATAAGTTCCTGATAGTTTAGAAAAGACTGAGTTTGTCACAGGACTTGCAAATATTCTATGGAAGGCTGCCACAAAAAAACCCATAAGTAGAAATATTTTCCTTATCTAGAAGAATGAAACATCAATTAATACCATAAAGACTTTTTCCCCCTAAACATTAGTAAAATAATACAAAAATAAATCTGAGAAACAGTACTCAGTGTCGCGCTGACCACTGGCCGCCTGGTGGCCTGGGCAGACAACAAGGTCGGTGTCCCAGCAGAGTGGACAAACCAAACCCCTGTCTGCAGCTCGCAGTGCTGTCTGCAGGAGGCTCCAAGGAGAGCTGGCAGCAGTGAGGGTGTTGCTAGGCAACAAGGGCGAGAGCTAAGGACGAGAGAGGGCCTTCTCTTTGCCTGCAGTCCCAACTTTATTCAACCCCCGAGGGGGCAGATCTTGCGGGAAGGGAGGCTCAGAAGCAAAAAACCCTTGGGGAGGGGGGTGACAGCACCTTTTAAACTGGGGAAGGGAGAGAGGAGAGCAAAGGAGCAAACCAATAGGGAGATGACAAGGGGTGACAGGGAACCAATTACAGAGGAGTAGGGGAGGAACACATTTGAACCAACCAATTACAATCCAAACAGAACAGAACTTTCCAGAGCTTCATGCATAACCAATGAACTACATTATTAAACATGAAGAACTGAACCAATGGGGTTAAGGGAAGGCAGAAGCATCTGGAACAGAGGGAGGAGATGCTGCAGGAGTGACATCCAGTGGGGAATAGCCCTAGGCTATGGCCTCGCCCTCAGATCCGCCCTCAGGGTCGGAGTCCTGGACGGGGAAAGCTACCCACTTTATGTCACTCAGCCCCGAGGTGGGCTGGGCCACCGCAACAACTCAGTACTTAGACTTCAATGGGAAACTTGCAGAGTTTTAATAATTTTTGATTTTTTTTTTAGAAGAAGTTAAAATCTCTCATCAGTGTTGCTGTTCTTACCACAGTGTCTGAGCATGGCCTGGGTGAATTTTCATTGTCAATTCCAGGTGTATTTTGTATCATTCTCTTACAAGCTGACAAACTTCTACTTTTGAAGTAATTTCATTTTTGATCCTGTTCTTGTCCAGAAGATGACTAGATATCTGATTTTCAGCTCAAATGTTTTCTGGTGTGTCTGTTATCAGCCCCACTTTAGACTTTGCTAAACTATGATCTCTTAAAGTCTGTCTGGAAGTCAGAATACCCATTCTGGTGACTGTTTTAATAACATTCTTATTTATTCACTGCTGTTTGAAAGAGGTGTTTTGAACAGAGGTTAATGGAAAACATGTTCTCTCCAATGCTTTGTACAATCACAATGGTACTTTCCAGTTCCTATCACAGAACCTGAATCTGATGGACACTAACAGCATGTTTATCTGAGTCTCCGTCTTACAATGGGACACGTGTTCATTGAGGGTTCCATTCAAGGAGCACATTGGCATGTCTGAGATGGATGCAAGTACCTTTCTTGTGTTTAAGTCAAAGAAAGCAATAAAAGATTTCTAAGCCAGAATTCAGTTCCTTCTCATCACGTGGTGCAATCAGGTAATTCTTTACCTTTTTATTTCCTCATGATGAACAACCAGCAGCTAAAGGAAATTTTGGGCATCTCTGTTACAGTCTACATTTTCTCTTACTTTCTCTAAAAGTTAGATTGTCTATTTGTCTTGTTCCTTCTCTAGTCAATAAAGTAAATGTAATAAAACTAACTCAAAAATAAATGTTTAGTAGTTGTATTGAACTTGTTCCTACAAGTGAATATAAAGGAAATCCAAACACCTTATTTATACAGCTTTCAACAGCTTTTGATATCTATGTATAAACTGTGGGGGAAGTCTACAGTACCTCCTTTTGGTAATGTGGTTTGAGTTAAAACAATCGATATGATAGAAACTAAATTCAGATAGAATGTGTGAAAGGTATAGCCAAAGCTGCGTTTTCTGAATAGCTTGTTCACCAAAACCTGGCAATACTGCAAAGAACACGGTATCAGTTTAAAACGGATATCAGCAGAATTAAACATCAATTAGGGTGTTTAATTAAGTATATCTGGAGACATTTTAAATGTCATCATTCTGCGAAGAAGTTTAGACTCATCAGCTCCAGCTTTCTGAGAGATTTTGCCCCCACCAGCAGTGCCTCTGAGGCATCCTGAATCATGCCCATGTTGAACAGCACAACTGTTATCTAGCAGTCAGCTGGCATTGTAGAGGCAATCTGCAGGGACCTCACTCTGGCGAGCAGGCAGACTTCTTGGGGTACTTCCTCTCTGGTGGGTGCATCAACAGCATGTCAGGAGCACCAGGGGAGCACCAAAAAATGGGACAGTGTGTCTTCTGAAGGCTGGGTGTGCACCTAGGGGAGACCCCAAAGCTGTGGAGGAATGTGAGCTTGGTAGCTGTGAGTGTATGAACGTCTGCAAGGTCATTAGAACCTTTGAGCATTAGTTAGGGAGGATCAGT
Organism: Climacteris rufus; assembly: GCA_013398175.1. Lineage (NCBI taxonomy): Eukaryota > Metazoa > Chordata > Aves > Passeriformes > Climacteridae > Climacteris > Climacteris rufus. The sequence goes on along the minus strand of VZRZ01002163.1, from coordinate 1,080 downwards.
GTCAGGACCCTGAGGGTCAATAACAGGTCTTATTCATCCTGCCCAGCCTTTCCTAAGATCTCCTAAAATCTGCCATTTTCCTGTCCCTGATAGACCTCTCAACAGGCCCTCCTCCTCAGGCTGGGTGCTGGGAAAAGTTCTTCTATCCCATCTGGGGACACCCACTTGGTTCCCAGCATATGTTTGCTTACAGAGCAACCCCATTCCAGGTAGATGGAATTTGTAGGTAGTTAGTAATGTTTTTTAAGTGTTTAGTATGTGGTTTAGCTGTTTTATTGGTTATACTTACCCTGAATGTCTAGTTCATGGATTGTTGTTATGTCGTAAGTAAACCACTGTGATGCTGATTTAATATAAACCACAAGGGCTGAGTAGTTTTCCCCTGAAACAGTACGGGAAATAAAATTCAAATTAACCACATGGGTTTGCATTCTGTACTACTGAATTTAATATTCCTATTATTATTCTGCACCTCAAGGTTATCTGATTCATTCTTTGGGGTGAGGGGAAGAGAAAAGTCTATGCATGCAGTAACAATATTTCACAAGTTTTGCCATTATCAAATTTTATTATCAATTATCCTCTGACCAAAAAGAAACCAAAAAAGCCAAAAAGAACAAAAGCCTATTAAAAGCCTATTAATAAGGGTAATTAATTTGTCAGTACTTCACTAGTAACCCTCCTCTAATCTCCTACTTCAGGCTTACTCCAGGGTAACCATAATCTCTCGTCTTCAATCAAATGTCTCTTTAATTATTTTATAAGCTTTCTATTACCACAGCAAATCCTGAAGTAGAAATAGACAAATTATATAATATTTTATTTTCTAAAGAAGATAGCTACCAATCAAAGAAAGGCACTGTATTCTTCTAAAAAAATATCTACTAAGGGCTAACCTTTTCCTCTGTCTTACCCAATTTTACTTGCAGTGCTTCCGGACAAAAAAGCAAACCAAAATGTTCCTCCTCTTTGTGTTAATATACTATAATTTTTAAATTGGTACATCTTGATCATAAGCTATAATGTCAAGTACTGATTTTTTAAATTATTTTTTTAGCCCAAATTCTAATTTCGTAAAAT
>VZRZ01002162.1:1235930-1255792 GCA_013398175.1 Climacteris rufus | reverse complement strand
GCCCACAGCCGGTGTTCGGCTCCACAGCCCGCCCGTCCATGCCCACAGCCCGAGTTCGGCTGCACAGCCGGTGCCCGGCGGTGTTTGACCCTGCTCCCCGACCATCGGGAGCCCACAGCTCGGAGGGCTCCCTTGTACATACAGGGACAGGCTCACAGGACAGCGTGCTTTTGTCACAGCAATTCCCCATCCCGGCCGCAGAGCCCGTCCAGGACTCTCTTGGAAGGCTCAGGAACAGAAATGTTGTCCCGCTTGGGTTGTCGAGGCAAGAAGAGCGAGCGCCTGGGCTGTTTGTTCCAGCCAGGTGCTGGTGACACAGCCGGGAGCAGGCAGGGCTGGGGCTCAGCTCGGGTGCAGTTTTGGGTAAGGCAGAGCTCTCTAAGGAGAAGGAAAAGTAAAAGCGCCAGGGCTGGGCTGTGGCTCTTGAGGTGCACGAAGAGTCCTCAAGATCATGATCTGAGTTTATGTTCCTTGCACAGAGCACAGATCAAAACATTCAGTCATTCCTCTGATCTCTGCTCTGGGACAGGGACAGGACCCCAGGAATGGCTGGAGCTGTGCCAGGGGAGGGTCAGGCTGGAGATCAGGGCAAGGTTCTTCCCCCAGAGGGTGCTGGGCACTGCCCAGGCTCCCCAGGGAATGGTCCCGGCCCCAAGGCTGCCAGAGCTCCAGGGGCATTTGGACAGCGCTGCCAGGGATGCCCAGGGTGGGGTTGTTGGGGTGTCTGTGCAGGGCCAGGGGCTGCACTGGGTGATCCCTGTGGGTCCCTCCCAGCTCAGGACATTCTGTGACTCTGTGCAGTTTTTGTTTTATATGTGGTTAAATCTTCATGTTCTTCTCAAATTAATTTTGATGCTGAGGTGCCTCTGTGATTTTTTAGGTAATCAGAACTGTCCCAGCTTGAAGCTGAAAAGTGGTTCATTTTTCTCCTGTAACTCTTGGCCTCTGTTCCCCACTTCAGGACAGCAGTGATGACATTGAAGACGTGTCTCTCTTTGATGCAGATGATGATGTTTCCAGGAGATCCAAAAAGTCCAAAATCAGGTCAGTGGTGACAGAGGGAATTTCTGGATGAGCTCCAGGTAGAACCACGAGGAAGGAAGGAAGGACTGTATGGCAAATAAAATGGCAAATACCTTCTTCATTTATTTGGAGGTAATGCAGAGTCGTTTCTGGCTAAGTGAGAGCAGCACTTCCAGAAGCTCAGCTGGAATTTGTGAGCTGTGCCTTCATGCTTCTGAGTGCCCTTACACTTGCTCTGTGTTTGAATTCTTATGTGTAAGAGATCCAAATCCCCCGTGGAGCTGTGTCCATCCCCTCGTGCTGTGCTGGCCCTGCCTCTGCCCTGCTCCTTTCTGACCTGGAGACTGCAGGGAAACGGGGCAGCCTGGGCTTGGGGGTGTCAGGGTTGGACTGAGAGGAGCTTTAAGGTTCCTCCCAACCCAAACCTTCTGGGATTCCCTGAGATCCCAAAGAAAGGCAAGTCTGCTGTGTTGAGAAGTGGGATCTTCTCTTCAGGGGAATTTTCTCTGTGAACCTTTTTAAATGTACCCCCTAGAAAGTGCCATACACTGAGCAGCAGGCAAAGCTCCCTGTCCCCTCCCACCCCAAATCCTGCCTGCACATGGGATATCTGTGCATGTGCAATGTCTGTGCAGTAATTTCCCATGTTTTCAGCAGTCCTTGCACACTGGGTGCATGTTACCATGCCAGGGGAGATCCCTTGGCAATGTCACTTGTCTGAAGGAGCTGTGACTGTCCTGTCCTTCATTCCAGGCACCCAGTGGCATCATTTTTCCACTTATTCTTCCGAGTCAGTGCCATAGTTGTTTATCTGCTCTGTGAGCTCTTAACCAGCAGCTTCATTGCCTGCATGGTGACCATCATCCTCCTCCTGTCCTGTGACTTCTGGGCTGTAAAGGTAAGTTCCTCTCATGCTTTGTGTTATCTTCACCTTACTGTCTAAAATTAATTGACAGTGATGTTCCTGTCTCAAAAAAAGGAATTTCTTTGTGCCTTTCCCACAAAATGATACCCAAATTGAGTGTCATTGAGTGCTGGGAGGGATTGCAGAGTGTTAAGAAATAAACTCTCAAATCTCTGTGTGCTTGGTTGCTTTTGAAAACCAAGTGGAGAGCATGGATTAGACTTCCTTTGGAGGTAGCACAGGCTTTGTTACCAGATCCCTTCAGAGTCACCAGGAATCTGGCATTGTCCTGCATCTCTGAGAAAACAGATTGGTGTGAATCTTCTTTTCCCCAATGTGAGGCAAACGAGCACCATGGAAAACAGCGAGCCAGGCAGCTCAGGTGTGGCCAGAGGTTTCTTTGGGCAGAAGACACAAAGCTCATGGCTGCTCTGCCCTTTCAGAATGTCACAGGGAGGCTCATGGTTGGCCTGCGCTGGTGGAACCAGGTGGATGACGATGGCAGAAGTCACTGGGTGTTTGAAGCCAGGAAGGTAAAGTATTTTGGTTTAAATTTTTAGTTGTTTCTGGTTTGTGGACCCCCTGTTAATTGGTGGTTGTGCTTGTGAGGGCAGATGGCACAAGGAGCATTTACTTGCAGCCACAGAGCTGTAACCTTGTTTGCTGTAGGCTGCTGGATGAGCTTTCTGATCGGTGAATTACTTAAAAATTCTCCTGATGCACTGATCTGGCTTACTGTAAGTAATATAAATATGTGGTTTTGGAGGTAGAAAATGACTCCTTTGGTTGTTTCTAAGCTTTGTCACTGAACCATGCAGTAAATGTCATTTTTCCCAAACTTAACCTTTCACCCCCAAGCATTCCAAGAGGTTTGGATGCTGCTGCCTCCACTGAGAGAAAATGGAAAAAGGGTCCCTTAAATGGAAACACCTTCTGTTGCAGAGATGTCTTTGTGTGATGTAGAAATTAATCATGCAATCAGTGCTGTTGTGTGGGGGCAAAACCAGGGACTGGGGGGGTTCTGCACTGGTTTTAAGGCCAGGGGGATGTGTAGGATGGAGCAGCCTGTTCACCTCCATTTCCTTTCTGTTTGCAGGGATCAGCACAAGGGGGGAAAACCTCATCTGAAGCAGAATCCCGAATTTTCTGGCTGGGCCTGATCACCTGCCCGATGATCTGGGTGATCTTTGCCTTCAGTGCTCTGTTCTCTTTCAAAGTGAAGTGGTTGGTGAGTCCCTCCCTCGGCTCTGCAGCGGGTCTGCCTCTGTCCAAGGTGCCACTTGGTGACTTTATTTCCCTGTCACAGGCAGTGGTGGTGATGGGGGTGGTGCTGCAGGGAGCCAACCTCTATGGCTACATCAGGTGTAAAGTTGGCAGCAGGAAGAACCTGACCAGCATGGCAACCAACTACCTTGGGAAGCAGTTCCTGCGGCAGGTGAGCTCTCCAGGGCCTTGGAATCCCTGGGACAAAAATGTGTGGCTGCACAAAAAAGTTGTTCTTTTGAGTTGTGCAGTGGGACCCTTCACGTTGTACTGCCTTGGGAGTTGGAGCTGCATTAATTAAGTCACAGAGTCGCTGCTAATTATTGCCACAAGTCCCATTTGCAGCACTGTTATCTGCTGGTGCCATAAGAGTTACTGGGATGTGGCTGCTGTACAGGGAATAAAACTCAGGGCTCACAGGGCTGCCACTGCCCTTTATGTTCTTTCTTCCTTCCCAACCTGGTCTTCCCAACAGCTCCTGTTCTGTGCTGGGTTTTCCTCCTTCTGGGGGTCCCTGCAGCAGCAGGAACAACCACCCCTGTTCCACTTCACTGTCCTTAACCCCTTCACTGTCCTTAACCCCTTCACTGTCACTTAACCCCTTCACTGTCACTTAACTCCTTCACTGGTTTTTCTGGCTGTACTGATGACTCTGGGGGGAGCTGCTTTGGCTGCCCCAGGTTCACAAATATTTGCTGGAATTATTGCCATTATTGTGATCAGAAGCTCAGACACTGATAGACCTTTCTTGGCACTCTGTGCTGGGATCATCCCCTGCTTTCAAATTCTTTGACCAGGGCAGGGCCTACCCAGAGGCCCAGACCAGTCTCAGTCTCTGGCAGAAATAAATGAATGTCTTGCTCCAAAATCACAGCAGTGACTCAGAGTTCTCCTGCCCTTCTTTTCTTCTTTTTTGCCTTCTGCAGACCATGGCTACAGAGGACCAAGCAGCATCCTGAGTGTGGTGGGAGCCTCAGGCCAGCCTGGATTCACAGTGACCAACAGAGGACATTGCTCTGACTGCAGGTTGGGAGCTGCACACGAGGTGTGAATCAAAAGAAGTCAATAAATTGTGCAAGACTTGAGGTTAACACTCCTGCCAACCTCTATTCCATTTTCCACTAGCAGTTTGTGTTTAAGTCCTTTCTTTAGTTTGATTAATGAGAATTAATTTGCTTAGACTTTAAATTAAAAGAACTGTCCTAAGTGGGTTTCATACAGGTTTAGAACTACTGGATGAGTTAAGAGAAAATTGCTAGAGATTCTTCAGACAAGCATGCACAAGCTGAGCCTTGGGAACTCGCCCTGCTCCTTCAGCACTTGGTGCCTCAGTAGTTTCAGTTGTGGATGTGTTTTGCTCGTGGAAGTTGTTGCTCCTTCTTTTACACTTTGGGGAGTGAGGTTTTGGCCGTGCATCCCTCACTGTGTGGCTGGGATGCTGCTGGGTGGTGCCAGGGAGGGCAGCCCAAGGGAAATGGAGCTGCTGGTTCCTTGGGAAGATCATTGAACTCTCATGGAAGCTGCAGAAAGCGACCTCAGGGCAGGCCCTGCTTTGTGTGGAGCATTCAGAGATCTGGGGGATGTCCTGAAGCCCTGGCTTTGTGGGGATGTCCTGAAGCCCTGGCTTTGTGGGAATGCTGTGGGGCTGTGCCTGCAGGGACAGGGCAGGAGCAGGAGCAGTGTCCAGGGCAGGCTGCAGCCCCATTGCAGGGCTGGGGGAGCAGGAGCAGTGTCCAGGGCAGGCTGCAGCCCCATTGCAGGGCTGGGGGAGCAGGAGCAGTGTCCAGGGTGGGCTGCAGCCCCACTGCAGGGCTGGGGGATCAGGAGCAGTGTCCAGGGCAGGCTGCAGCCCCATTGCAGGGCTGGGGGAGCAGGAGCAGTGTCCAGGGCAGGCTGCAGCCCCATTGCAGGGCTGGGGGAGCAGCCCTGCTCTCCTGAGATGTTCCCTGAGGCTGGGGGTCCTGAGGGGACCCTGGGGCCAGGGTGGGGGTGCTGAGCAGTTCCCTTGGCAGGGGAGCCCAGGGAGTGGCCCTGGCAGGTGTTGCCTTTCTGAAATCCATGCACTGTGCTGTCCTCAGCTCCCCAAGCAGTCTGGGCTGGGGAAAGAGCCTTTTGTAGGATTTGCTGGGATGTTGGCTTGCAGAGTTCCCTGGGGTGGCAGAGTGCTGTGCTCTGAGTTCCTCTGTTCCTTCCCATGGGATTCTGCTGAAGGAGCTTGTGCTTCCACAGCAGTGGGTGCTGACAACTCTGGCTGGGCTGTTTGAAATGAAGAATGTGGTGTCTTTTTGAATACTGGCTGTTGTGAATTGAATTGTGGGGTTGCATTAACATGGCTCCTCTCCCTGTGCCCTGGCAATATTGGGAGCTGTACGTTTCTTTAACTCTTTGGATTGATACCTTCCTTTTGTAAATACATATTTATAAAAACTTGAAATTAAAAGACTGCTTTGTTTAACCAGCCCTGCTGTGGTTCATGGCTCAGCTTTATTTCTACCCTGTGTCCTTGTCAGGTACGCTTAGCAGGGGTTTGTTGTCCATTTAAACAGTGCTTTCTTGAGCTCTGGCCCAATTCCTTTCACCCAGGGGTCTGCAGAGTTTTCCCTGTGCAAGGAGTCTCTTCCTAAGGGGCTGGAGTTGTCACTCCAAGGCTTTGAGGGCCCTCAGAGGTGCCCCCTGCCCTGTCAGTGCTCAGTGCCCTCACCAGAAGAACCAGAGGGATCAGGTATTTCTAAGGAACCAATGGAAAGAGGCAAAATTCAGTGAAACCCTGAGGCAAAGACACTTCAGCAGCCACGTGGGGCCCTGCAGGTGGAGTGGGAATCCTTCCTGGCCCAGCCCAGCCAGCCCCAGTTCACCTCTGGGCCGAGGGGCTGGCACAGCTCCAGCCACGAGTGCTTCTTTGAAAAAGTGTTAAAAGTTTGGGACTTCATGTTTATTCACCTGCTGCCAAAATTGCCTCCAAACTCCTGGAAAACAGGGCTTTTCTGGAAGTTGCAGTTTATTTAACCAAGGACAGAGGCATTTCCTCGTAGGTGCCTTTAAATAGAGCCCTCTTTGGGTTATTTTTAGCCTCTTGGCAAACAGTCAGGATTTGGCTTCTGAGAAACTGGCAGTTCATTGCATTTCTGTCATGGACCAGAACCAAATTCCTTATCTGTGCTGCAGTTGGGTGTGAGTGTGGTTTGCTTCTCCCTGGCTGTGAGCTGGGCTTTCCTGGGGAGCAGGAAGTGGGAGTTGCCTCAGAGCAGAGAAATTCTCTGAATGTGCTCCTTTCCACAAGCCCCAGGACTCCACACTGAGCCAGTTTCTGGAGCTGGGTGATGCTGGCCCCACCTCAGCCCTGGGTGGGGCTGAACTTGGAGGGGTTACAGAGCAGAAATACTCCAAGAGCAATAACAATAACATGCTTTGCTTTGGAATAGCAAAGAACCCTTGGGAAGGTGCAAGCAGAGCTGGAAGGCCTTGGAATATCTTCATTTGTCAGCAGGGCCCTGCTTGGAGTCCTTGGAGCCTGTGCCAGCCCGGGGCTGGGATAGACAAGCCCTGGGACCCCTCTGTGTCTGGGTGCACACTCAGCCTCCTGTTGAGTTTGGTGGCAGCAGGGACTGCCCCCCTTCCCCTCTGTGCAGCACCTGGGTGGATCCCTCTGGAAGGTGCTGGATTTTGAGGACAGAACTGGCTTTTCTGGCCCTGTGCTGTAACACATTACCAGGATCCATGTGGATATTCTAAACCCCAACAGCTTCAGAGGCAGTTCCCCCCATCCTGTGCATCTCCCTCCCCTGGCCCTGGGCACTGGGAGCCTGGGTTCCTCCCTGGGTTCCTCCCTGGGTTCCTCCCTGGCTTCCTCCCTGGGTTCCTCCCTGGCTTCCCTGGAGCCTCGCTGGGGCTGCAGGGCAGCTCTGCTTGTCCTTGGCAAGGCCACCCCTGGGCCAGGCCCTGCCAGCTGGCACTGCCAGCACAGAGCAGCAGGGAGGGTGCAGCAGGACCTGTGGGAGCCCCAGGGCAGCTGGCAGGACCTGGCAGCACTTCCAGGGCTCTGCAGGAAGGGATTTCTCTCTTCCCTCCCCTCCTGAACAATCAGCCCCGGGTTGGGAGCAGGGAGCCCTTCCCACCCAGCAAACCCACAGAGGAAATGCTCTTTATGAGTTGGGCTTTTGTGCCACGGAGCTCCGTGGGTCTGAGTGTGCCCACAGCTGCCTGGGGGTGCTGGCTGCCATTCCAGGCCCCTCCTGCCCTCCCTGGCACAGCTGGCACTGGGACACACCGTGCTGGGTTCTGCTGCCCCACTGCTCCTCCTCAGGGACAGCATCACCCTGGGACAGCCTCTCCCTGCTCCCAGCCAGGAGCTGCAGCTGCAGGAAAGGCTCCTGGCTCAGTGAGCCCCCCAAACCTCCAGCAGCAGCCAATTCCAGGGCCTTGCAGGGCTGCATGGACAAGGCAAACCCCCAGCCACGCTTCCAGGAGCACTTTGGGACCTCCACAGGTTTGGGGTTCCCTCTGTGGATTTTGGTGCTGTTAATGTGGCTGATTCTGAGCCCAGAGCTCTGGTGTTTGCAGTCCTGCAGCACAGCTCCATGGAGAGAGGCTCCCCAGCTCCATGTGGAACCTGCCAGGTTATTTGGTGCCCCTCTGGAGAGGGAAGGGAAGGGAAGGGAAGGGAAGGGAAGGGAAGGGAAGGGAAGGGAAGGGGTCTTTGGTGTGTGCAATTGCACACTGCAGAGAGACTGGGTTTGCATTAAATGGGGGCTTTGAAATCCCAGACAGACTTCAGCTGCTGTGGGGATGCTGCTGGGTTTCCCCCCTCAAAGCCACCAGCCCTTCCTGCAGTGCCAGGAGCACTCAGCAGCCTCCAGGGCAGGGATTGGCATCACCCAGGCTGTGTCCCAGCAGCATCACAGCTTCCACTGGGCTGAAGATGTCCCAGAGGACCTTTGTGAGGATGGTTGAGCAGCTGGACTGCAAGAGAAGACCTGGGGTGTAGGGAGATGTGGGATTCCATCTCTCCCAAGTTCTTTTGTTTCTTTACTTACCCTGGGGGGGCTGAGGGGATGCAAATGCTCTTAGGGCCAAAGCTTCTGTAGACAGGACCCTCCAGCAGACTCTGGTGCAGCTCCTGGGCTCTCAGAGCTCAGTGAAGCTCCAAGGAGCAGTTTTGGTGCCCCCAGGTAAGAGCAGGAGGGGTTTCTGTGCTGTCCTGCTCCCTTTCTGTTCCCTCTGCCTGCCCTGTGCACTCTGGGGCTGCCCCGTGGCTACAGCTGAAATCCAGAGGTTTCTGGAGCCCCAGAGATGGGGGAGGATGGCTGGGTTTGCCTCTAATGCAGCCTGGGAAGGGTTTCTTGCTTTCCTAAGGGATATTTAAAGAGGAGAAGGAGGAGACAAGGGTTTAAAGCACAGGAGGCAAACCTGTGGAGCTGCAGCCCTCTGAGGTCCTGTCACACCACTGAATTCATTATTATTCATTATTATATATATAATTATATATATAATTCATTATTATTATTATTGCCCAGACCAACTAAATGTACTTCCCACTGCTGAGTTTGCTCACATGGAAATGGCCACCTGCTCATGCCAGAGGTCACTCTAACTCCAGCTCCAGTTTCTGGGCCTGTTTTATGGTGCTGGTGCTGAGGAAGTGGTGATAGGAAACCACAGTGCCCCTCTGGCAGCCTGTGGAGCAGGAGCCTGGGCTGTGCCTGCATCACCAGCTCTGCCAGCTCTGAGCCTGGCTCAGGAATCACTGCCATGGAAACCCTCCCATGGCAATGGATTTTGTGTGGAAACCATGGATTCTTGGGGAGCCCCTTGGCTGACCCTCCCTGGGGACAAAACTCCCATCCTTTTGTTTTATTCCCATCCCTTGTTACGCATTTCCCCCTCCCCCCAAATTATTAATTTATAAATGATCCAATTAATAGCTGTTAATGCCAGGTCAGCTCATCCCCCATTGCCACTTTAATGATTCCCAGGTGGGACTTCCCTTGCAAAAGCCACATTGGGGCTCTTCAGCTGATTCTTCTCTCTGTGAATCCTGGGCTGTTGAAGTCTGAGCAGTTTGCTCCATGTGGGAGTTGGACATTTGCTCTGCTGTTCCTCATATTCCTCCAAGAATCCTTAAAACCCACCAGGAGCACCCTTGCCATGTTAAAACCCACCAGGAGCACACTTGCCATGTTAAAACCACCAGGAGCACCTTTGCCTTGTTAAAACCACCAGGATCAAACTTGCCATTTTAAAACCACCAGGAGCACCCTTGCCATGTTAAAACCACCAGGATCAAACTTGCCATGTTAAAACCACCAGGAGCACCTTTGCCATGTTAAAACCACCAGGAGCACACTTGCCACCTTCCACCCATGAGGAGAAGCATCGATTTGGGGATGAATTGCTCTGTGAGTTCATCCCTGAGCCCTCCAGGCTCCTCCTGGGACCCTCCTGGGCCTGCTGAGTGACTCCTCTGAGCTGCTCCTCTCCGTGTCACCAAGCTCCTTCCATTTAGTTCATTTGGGGTGAGCTCTTCAGCAGTTTTTCCTCTTTTTTTTGTTGTTTTTCTCCCTCCCAAAGCCCTGTGTAAACACCTCCATAGTAACTGCTGGAGCCCATGAGTCACTCAGCTTCTCTGCCATGGACGCTCTCCCCTGCTCCTGCTGCTGGGATTGCAGAGCAAAGGAGGGCTCAGCTGCTGACACAGTTACTCATGGTTTCCTCCTCAGTGTACCCAGCTGAGTCCTGCCCTTTTTTATGGTTTGTGTGACTTCTGCCCCTCAGGGAGTTCCTCTCCCCCCTGTGAGACCGTCCATGCTCGTCATGCATCCCCTCCCCTCGAAGGTTTCAGGTCAGTGTGGCTGGTTGTGTATTGTTCTTGTTGGAGCCCTCCCTCACATCCAGACCCTGCTGCAGAAGGAATTGGGATCATCTTTATTCTTGGGAACTCCCACACCTCCTGCCCAGCACCTGAGAGCCCACTGGAGGTGCCCAAAGCCCTCTGGGGGTAGAGTTCCCGACACAAAACCTCTCCTAAAATCTCTTTGGCTGAGGAAAACCTGGAGTCCTTGATTTCTCATGTTTTAAATAGCGGGGCCACACCCAAAAGTTTGGTTTAATTAGGAGCTGGACTGGATGGAGACGGGGACAGGGACTGTGGATGCTGCTCCATCCCTGGCTCCCAGAGCAGATCCTGGGTGGGGCTCAGCGGCCAGGGCTGGATGCAGCTTGGGGCTGCTGGGATGTGGAGCCTCCACCAGGCACCCCCAGGTCAGGGTGACCTCCCCAAGCTCTTCTGCAGCTGCTGCAGAACCCCAAACGCTGCTGCTGCCCAGAACAGCCCCAGCACAAACTCCCGGATCTGCCACATCCCTTGGGATTTTCCCTCTCCCTGTGCAGCAGGAGGGGCAGCGCAGCATCCCCGGGCTGTGACAGCCTGGGCACATTTAGGGGACATCAAACCCGGGCAAAACCTCCTCATGCCCACGGCCCTGGTGTCTCCGGGCAGCAGCAGCAGCGAACATCTGGAGCAGCACATCTGGGCTGCCCTGCGTGACACAGACCTCCATCCATCCTCTCCCGTCCCGTCCCTCTCCGGCCAAACCCGCGTGGCAGCAGAGGGAGCTCTGACGCTTTTTTTTTTTTTTAAAGAACAATTAAATAAATAATTACTTTTAAAAAAAAAGAAAAAAATGGAGCGGAGAACGTTTGCTGAGAGGGTTTGTTGGAAACGCCTCCCGGGATCGACCCAAGTGCCAGGAGCCACCTGCGGGCGTGGGGCTAGACCAGTCAGGGGTCACCCCCGATGCCACCCCCGGTGCCACCCCCGGTGCCACCCATGGGATGCCACCCCGGCCACCCTGCCCGGCTCCCGAGGGGCACAAAGAGGGGAACAGGCAGGGCCCGGGGCCGGGCAGGGCTGTGGGGGATATATCGGGAACATGATTCACCGCTCTGCTGTCACTGGGTGGTGTGAGCAACCGCTGCAGCTGGAAAAAGGCAGTAAAAAGTGAATTTGCTGCCAGCTCTGTGTGTGTGGGAGCGGCTGCCTGGGCTCTCTGCTCGCACAGCCCTCGGGACCGCCCCGGCTTGGGGGAATGAGCTCGGACGGAATAAATGCTCCCTAGGAAGGGATTGAGCAGTGCCCGTGTGTTGGGGACACACTGCATCCCCAGCAGCCCCAGGACGTGGCTGGGTGTCCCTGGAGGGGATGGGTGTCCTCCTGCCCTGCCAGCCCCGCTCCTGGGTCAGTCTCTGCATCCCAGGGACTGCCCTCTTTGCAAAGCCCTGGCAAGGACCTGAGCTGGACCCCAGAGCTGAGCTCCTGCCCAGGGTGGCAAATCTGAACTGTCCCTGCTTGGGGAGGGAATTTTACCGCGGGGTTCAGTGGGAGTGCCAGGTTTAATTGTTGGACACCACAACAAAATCCCCTCTCCTCCTCCCAGGCTCGAGCAGCTGCCAGCAGTGCCACGAGGCAGCAGCTCAGTGCTCTCCCTGCCATTCCAGCGGTGACATTTTGGGATGAAAGGACACAGGACAGGACAGCCAGAGCCCCTGGGCCAGGAAGGTGCAGCAGCATCACCAGGTGTGTTTAACCCGGCCCAGAACAACACAAACCACATCAACCCCATCTTCTTTGTGCTGGGTCCAGCCTTCCTTTGCATGGGCAGGGATGGGGAAGATGAACCCGTGATCCATGAGCAGGGGGAATGGTGGGACTGGATGATCTCAGAGGTCTTTCCCAACCTTAATGATTCCATGATTCTTCTTGGAAATGGGTGACTTCGTGGCCTGACCCAGATCAGGGTCTTATTTCTCTAAAGCGACCAGGGAGCTCTCACCTGGCTGTGTCCCCCCAAACACCAGGGGTGTTCCCTGCTCACAGCCTGCTGCCCTGGCAGGGACCAGCACAGTCATCCTGCTTTTCCCCCTCCTCCTGAGCCAATCCTTTCACACAGAGCCCCACACCCGAGCCCAGCTCCCCACATCACTGAGCCCTTGCAATTAAAAGTGGCTCAAGAATTAAACTCACTAAGCTGCGCTATAAATCCAGGCTCTACTTTCAGACAAGCCAAGCTTGCTTATGAATCAGCCCCTCCTTGCTTAATCATTTGGATTAGGAAGAGCTTAAAAGGCAGGTCCTCAGGTGGAAAAGTCCATTAAAAGCCAGAGTCCCAAAGGCTGAGGGAGGATTTTCCATCTGCATCCAAGTCTGCAAGCAAATAAAAGCATCGGGAGGAAGAGCTGTCATCCTGCAAGAATTTCTGCAAACGAAAATAAAATAAAGCCTAGGCAGGGAATGATGGATGGGGGCGGGTGGGAATGGGCTGATCCACAGACTGATCCATGAGTTGATCCTTGGGCTAATCCTGGGCTGATCCCTGAGTGATCCATGGGCTGATCCATGGGATGATCCATAGGGTGATTCATGGGCTGATCCATGGGGTGATCCACAGGCTGATCCCTGGGTGAACCATGGGCTGATCCCTGGGCTGATTCACAGACTGATCCCTGGGATGGTCCCTGGGTGATCCATGAGTTATCCATAGACTGATCCATGGGTGAACCATGGGTGATCCAATGGTGATCCATGGGTGATCCCTGGGCTGATCCACAGACTGATCCATGGGTGATCCCTGGGCTGATCCACAGACAGATCCATGGGCTGATCCACAGGCTGATCCATGGGTGATCCCTGGGCTGATCCACAGACTGATCCATGGGCTGATCCCTGGGCTGGTTCACAGACTGATCCCTGGGATGGTCCCTGGGTGATCCCTGGGCTGATCCTTGGGCTGATCCATGGGTGATCCAGGGCTGATCCATGAGTGATCCATGGTTGATCCCTGGGCTGATCCATGGCTGATCCATGGCTGATCCCCGGGTGATCCATGGCTGATCCCTGGCTGATCCATGATCCACACAAGCTTGAGGATCCTGCAGAGTTTGGCTGTCGCTGCCTGGCTCCAGCTCGACCTGTGCACACCCGGTGCAGTGAAGGCAGATTCCTTTGGGTTTCCCTGCTTTGGCAGGGCCCTGTGCCAGGCTGGGAAGGGAAGGGGTGTGGCAGGGTCGCTGGGATTGCCCCAGAGTGTCCTGAGCTCCTGAAACACCAAATCTGCCTCGTTTCTTTCATGTTGAAGAATTCCTTATAAAATAAAACTCCGAGGCTTCTCCCTCGGGATATTCCCACAGCAGGAGAAATTCAATTTTCTGAGCATTGTCTGCACAGGGTTCTGGGGGAGGATCCCCTCACTCCCCTCCCTGTGCACTCTCCCAGGATTGCTCCCAGGAAAAGATGGTTTGGGAATGGGTCCATGTCCCTGTCTTGGATGAGGAAGCTTGGAGGGTCCAGGGGATCTGTGTCCATCTGGGGCTGGGAGAGCCAGGCAGAGGCTCTGGGGCTGCTGATCCCTCCCAGCCTTGGAGCACTCAATAAAAAACACTTTATTGACTCCCTCCTGGATTTGTGACCCCGGTAACCCAGGTGCCCAGGGACAGACACCCTCAGACATGCAAGGACACTGCACCTTCCCCATCCCTGGGAGGTCAGGTGGGCTTGGAGCAACCTGGTCCAGTGGGAGGTGTCCCTGCCCATGGCAGGGCTTGGAACAAGGGGACTTTGAGGGTCCCTTCCAACCCAAACCATTCCATGATTCCCTGCAGGATTCCCAGGACAGGGAAGGCCCTGCAGAGGGTGTGGGTGCTCAGGCAGCTGCAGGGGGACACCCACGGGTGCAGAGGCTGAAACCAGCACGGTGTGGGTCCCTGCTGGGGTACAGGGGTGCTCCCCACGCCCCTGGGGTGCTCTGGCCCCACGGCAGGCTCTGGCTGGCAGTGATCCTGGGCAGCTCTGGCTGGCAGTGATCCTGGGCAGCTCCGGCAGCCTCCAGCTTTTGGGAGCCCTGGCAGCCGGGTGAGGTGGCTGCTATCCCCATCAGGCATCGTCCTGCTTCAAATGACCTTCCCTCCCCTCCTCTGCTGCTCAGCCTCTGGGTGCTCCCCAGGGAGAGCAGTTTCATGGCCCTGGGCAGCTTTCATGGATTTGGGATGGATTACAGGGATTTTTGAACTTCAGCAGCTGCTTAATTTAGGCTCAACAACACCCAAAGGTGGGGGAGCAGCGGGAGCCTTGCAGTTCCCTCGGGGATAAGTCCCAGCTCTGCCTCCTCCTCCCACCGGGAGCACCCCCAGCCCCAGCTGTGATCCCAGAGCTCAGATCTCTCCTACTCTAAATATGCACCAGGAGGAAATTCCAGCCCAGGCCCCTCTCGGCAAAGCCCTCAGCTCTGCTCTCGTGGCTGCAGCACGCAGGACCTCTGACTTCCAGCTGCAAAAACCTCGGAGTTACACAAGAGGAAGCAGCACAGCTCATGTGCAGGGGAATTATCCCATGTCCTCCAAGCCAGCCAGGCCTGGGAGCCATCTGGGTGACCTTCCCGGGGTCGGGGGGACACATTCCGTGTTCCCTGTGTCATTCCCAACCCAAAGCCAAACTCTGGCAGCCCTGGGAGACGCCGGGTGCATGTGTGGGACACTCGGAGCTGTTTTCCTTAAGCTCGGTTCAGCAACGCCCAAGCACATCCCGGGGATGTGTCACAGCCCTGAGAGGAAAGGGAATAAAGGATGAGCACAACCGAAGGGCTGAAACCTGGGAAGTCTGCAGGGCTCAGCAGCTGCGAGGGGAAACGGTGACAAACTCGGTGCCTGCAGGGAATTTAAAGCATGGACGTGGATCCAAGCTGTGGAAGCGCTGCCTGGACACTGTAAAATATGGAATTTATTGCAATTTATTGCCATTCATGGGCTGTGTTTGCTGGTGGCTGAACAGTGTCAGTCACTGGCACCCAGAGCAGAAGGTTCCAATTAACTGATTTGCAGTAATTTGTTTAAATCAGTCCCGTAGAGGTGAAGCCAAACCCACCTCATTTCCACCCCCCGGAGCAGCCCTGAGCACACCCACCCACAGCCAGGGAATCCTGGCAGCCTGGGAGCTCTCAGCAATGGGATTGATGTGTCCAGCTCCAGGTGTGAGCCTGTTTCTCCCCAAACAGAATAGAATATTACTTTTAATATTTAATTACTGAAGACAGAGCTCTGTGCCTCCTCGCTGCCCCTCTGCTCCCCACCAACACAAGCCAGGGCTGTGCAGGGAATATCCCAGACAAACCAGGGAATATCCCAAAGTCCCAAGGAAGGGAACACCTGCCTGGCTGTGCAGTTCCACCTTCAGGAAGATCACTGTGGACTTTTCATGCTGGACCCGTGCCAGAGCCATGGAGCAGGAGTCTTTTATCCTGGGTGCTTCCCAAATGTGAGGTGAAAGGCCAGACCCTGTCCTGGGTGGGACCTGAGGCTGATGTGGATCTGCCCCTTCCTGGGTTTGAGCCTCCCAAACCTTCTCCAGACCCACCTTTGGAGCTGGCACTGCTGAGCTGGGCTGGTGAGTCCCAGAGTGGCACTTTCGTCCTCCAGGAAAAGCCTCAAGCCATGCATGGGCAGAGGGGGACGGGCTGGCTGCCGCTGGGACATTCCCACAGGGAATATCGGAGGCAGCACAGGGAGGAGGGGCAATCCCCCTGCACCCCAGGCTTGTTTACCACAGCTCCTGCTGCTCCCACACAGGAAAAATGGTCTTGGACTTGCCCTCTGCCCTCGCAATCCCAGTGCTGTGTCAGGAGAGGCACTGGAGCTGTCTGAGTGTCACCAAATCTGCGGGAAAAACAACCAAACCCTCTAACACTCGATTTGGATGTGCCAGAATAATTTCCCACACACATTGCCCAGGTTGTGCAGGGAAAATCAATCCATCACACATAACTCTTATTAGATTTTCCCTAAACTTTATACAGTCCAAAAACGCATGGAAATCCATTGGTTCAGTGTTCATTGCTCCCAAGTTGAGCAGTTCTTCATATCTGGTTTTCTATTGGAGCTGGAGTTCTTCACCTCTGGTGTTAATTAGGTGCTCATTCCTTGATTCCCTGATCAGCCTTTTCTGGATCAGGTGTCACCAACCATGCCAGGGTAGATGTTCTGTTGATGTTTGTTGATGTTCTGTTGCTGGTCATTATCTTTTGGGAATCTTTTGGGCTACCCCCAGTTTGCTGAGATGTTCAGCTCATCAGCTGAGACAGAATCTACTGAAGAGACACTCCAGTTCCCCTCCCCTGGGCAGAGGCAAACAAACCTGACTAAAGTGAGTTAAAAATCTTTAAAAGCTGTATCATTTGCAACACGAGTGGAACACCAGCCTGGCTCTCGGAATCCCACACACTCCGAGGGCTGGGAGTGCCCAGGAAGGCTGGGAATGCCCAGGGAGGGCTGGGAGTGCCCAGGGAGGGCTGGGGGCTGTGGCAGTGCCTGGGGTGCAGTGCCTGGGGTGCAGTGAGTGCCCAGCTCAGCCTCTCTGAGCAAGGAGAGGCTACCCTGAGCTGGGCATGGCTGAATAATCCTGCTGAAGAATCCTGGGAAAGCCTTCCCAAAGCTGCAGGGCACTCACAGGGTCACTCTGGCATCACTTTTCCATCACACTTTGGAAATTAAGGAGGGGTTTGCTGGAGCTCTGGGAAGGGCAGGATCAGAAGTGCAATACCACAGAGTCCCAGATTCCCACTATGGGTTGGGTGAGATTTTAAAGCCCCTTGGGCAGGGACACCTTCCCCTATCCCAGGTTGCTCCAAGCCCTGTCCAGCCTGGTCTTGCAAGGCCTGGCCTGGCTATCAAAGCAGACACAAAAGACCATTATAATTCTATTTTTACCCTCACTATTTTGTCATTTTCTTGCATGTGGGGTTTGCTCCCTGTGTGAACAAAGGGATATGGGGAGGATGGCAGCACCCTGGGCTGACAGGAGAGCTGGGCTCGGGAGCTTGAAATTGCCAGAATTTTGCATTCTGCTTCAGGACTTTTTGCTTCAATCCGCAGCCAGTTCTTTTCTGTCCTCCCTGGAATGTGCCCAGTGTGACATTTGGCCTCTCCAGTCCTTCCCTGGCACCTGCAGCCCTGCCAGGGTCTCCCCATCTCCTGGCCCTGCTCCTGCCTGGGGAGCTGGGACAGCTCCTCACCGCTCACAGGGACATCAGGAGAACTGGGAGCTGCCATCCAGACAGGGCAAGGTGTGTGAGAAATGAGTAAAACACCCAAATTCAGGGAAAAAACCCCAAACACACAAAAAATATCATCTTGAGCTGTCAGTATCACCACTCAGGGGCAGCTCTGGTGGCTCTGACAGCCTGTGTGCACCTCCCTGTGCTGGGGACACCCTCAGAGGTGGGACTGCAGCCCTTCCCTGAGGCTGGAGACCAGAGGAATTCTGTCAGGGTCCTTCAACCAGGCAGGGCAGGGGGATGTGGGTGATGTTGGAGGGACAGGGATTTTGGGATTTTGTGGATATCCTCAGCTGGGCTCTTGACTCACAGCTTGCTCAGGACAAGATCTCCAGGCTTTGCCCACAGCTTTGGGATTGATCCTGGAGGAACTGGGAGGAACTGGGCTGCCTCAGCTCCCTGCCTCAGTTTCCCCGGACTGGGATACCTCTCCCGAGTGTTTTTCCAAGGACAATGCTGTGCTGCACACATTCCTGGTGTGCTTCCCCTCTGCTCAGCAGGTCTGGGTCCCAGCAGGATCCCAGCACAGCCACTTTCCTTTCCAGGGAGACCCCTTGGATGTGACCCTGGGGCAGGAATGACCCGCAGGTGGCTCCACAGGCATTTCCCTGTGTGTCCCTCACTGCATGAGCACCTCTGCCTATAAATAATAAACCCTGGGAATGGCTACAGCCCCTTGCACATGGCAAAGGCATCTGGAGAGGGGAGGAGGCTGGTGCAGCTTGGTGCAGGGTGTCCGGCCGTGTGATGGATTTGGTGGAAGTGATGCAGAGTTTGGCCAGGCCTGGCCGGATCCCTGTCACCCCAGGAGTGGCCTTGGCTGCCTGCCCTGCCCAGCCCAGCCTGGAGCCGTGCTGGCTCGGCTTGTCCTCCTGCTGCTTTTTCCAGAGCAAGGCTGCAGCGCCTCTTCCCAGGGCAGGGGCTCCCAGAGGAAGGGATTGTTCATTTCCAGGAATGTGTGAAGCACAGGGAGCTCCTGGAAGCCTCCTCAGGGCTGTGTGTCCATGTGTTTCCTCAGCACTCTGTCCACAGGGGCTGGGGAACCCTCTGGCATCACCTCCTGGTGCCACCCAGGCGGGGCTGGTCCCTGGCATAGCTATCCCAGGGTGGGCAGAGGGGGCTGCAGGCACCTCCTGGGCAGGGCCAGGCTGTACCAGGGCAGGGACTGCTCCAGCCAGAGCTGTTTCCAGCAGCTGAGATAACCCATCCCATGGAAACCTCTTCCCTGAACGTCTCCTCTCACCCCTACCCCAGGACAAGCTCAGGGTGCACAGGAGCTGTGCCCCAGCCTGTCACAGCTGCTCCACGCACTGAAAATCCCTCCTTGTGCTCCTCGTGAGTCTGCAGCCTCCTGCTCTCTTGGAGATGGCCTCGCAGGGCTGACCTGCTTGGTTTGCCCCCACAGCTGCCCTCCGAGGCTCCCCCCAGGTTGCTCCAAGCTCTCACCCCTCTGGGCTGGGGTCCTGCCTCCCCAGAGCAGGGGATTTGCAGTTTTTCGGGTGGAATAACCTCATCCTCAGCTCTGATCCCTTTTCCTGCCCCCTCCCTTGCTCCCCTGAGCTGGGGGGAGCTGCGGGCACCGCCGGCCCTCATTCCCCGCATCCCTGCCCCTCCCAGCCCGGGCGGGGACACGCTGGGCTGGGCTGGGACAGGAGTGAGCTCAGCGCTGAAAATCCTGGCCCGGCAGCGGCACCCGGCCCTGGGAGCTCGGCAGGAGCCGCTTTATCTACGGTGCTGTGTGCTCAGTGCCTGCCACGGCCAAAGGGACACGGGGCAGCAGCCACGGGATCCCTGGAGAGGGATGGAGGAGCCAGACCCCGCCCGGGATGGGATGGGATGGGATGGGATGGGATGGGATGGGGATGGGGATGGGGATGGGGATGGGATGGGATGGGATGGGATGGGATGGGATGGGAAGAGGATGGCATAGCATGGCATGGCATGGGATAGGATAGGAAGAGGATGGGGATGGCATGGCATGGGACGGGACAGCAGGACCACCCCGCCCAGGCAGGACCGGGCATCTCCTCTCCCAGCGTGCCCCAGGGAGTGGCAGCAGCCCCCAGCCCATCCCTACGGACAGGGTGGTANGATGGGGATGGGGTGGGATGGGATGGAATGGGGATGGCTCCTGTGACCCCCAAGCTCTGCCCACCCCATGAGGGGTTGCTCTGGGGTGTAGATCAGCCCTGCTCCCCGGGCTGTTTCGAGAGGAATTCCTGGGCTCAGTTCCATTTGCTGGTCTCTCCCGCTGTCTTTGTGGGAGCATCCTCCCTGTTTTGCTCCCCCTCGGTCCCTTCCAGCTCCCACCCTCTCGCCCCTCCCGCTCTCTGACTGCACGGCTCAGGATTGTGATTGTGAAAAGCTGCCGGAAAATGGGATAAAGATGTGCTCTGCCCTGCTCTGAGGACACGGAAGGCTCACCCGCTGTCGCTGCCCGCAGAGCCGGGGTGACCCTGCGGGAGGGGGCACATCCCGGGCTCGGGGCAGCTCCATCCCCTGGGACTGGGCCGGGAGCCGGCAGTGCCTGCACGGGTGGTCCCTCCTCCCCTCCCTCCCTCCCTCCCTTCCTCCCT
>VZRZ01002162.1:1186716-1234991 GCA_013398175.1 Climacteris rufus | reverse complement strand
TCTGCCCTCTCCTGTCCCCTTCTGCCCTCTCCTGTCCCCTCCTGCCCTCTCCTGCCCTCTCCTGCCCCCTCCTATCCCCTCCTGCCCCTCCCGTCCCCTCCTGCCCCCTCCTGTCCCCTCCTGTCCCTCCTGTCCCCTGCCACCCCCTCGGGAGGGGAAGCACAGCAGCTCTGCTCAGAGCAGCCCATCCCTGCACCGCAGCAGGGCAGGAGCATCAGGGACAGGACAAACCCCCCCGGTGACCCGGGCTCCTCCCTCAGCCTCCTCTTCCCCTGCAGTTTGTCCAAGAAGCAAACTGGAAGCTCTGGGAGGAATCACAAATTCCCTCACAAACTCCCTTTGTGCACAAAGTCTCTATGAGGTCACCCCATTCCAGCTCTTGCAAAACGTTTCCCTCTGTGGCTCTTCAGAGTCAGGATCTGCCCCGAATCCAACTCCTGCTCCAGCAGCTGCAGCTCCTGGGGCTGGGCTGGAGACTTTTAATGTACATGGAGGGAAAAGGAGAATATCTAGAAGATGATACACAAACAGCTCTGATCCATGAATGCAATGATCCAGGAATGTTCTCATCCCTTAATTCTCTGATCCATGAATGCTCTGATCCCTGTAAGCTCTGATCCATGAATGTTCCCATCCATGAATGTTCTGATCCACGAATGCTCTGATCCATCAATATTCTGATCCATGAACGTTCTGATCCCTGTAAGCTCTGATCCAGGAATGCTCTCATCCAGGAATGTTCTGATCCATGAATGCTCTGATCCATTAATATTCTGATCCACAAACGTTCTGATCCATCAATATTCTGATCCATGAACATTCTGATCCCTGTAAGCCCTGATCCAGGAATGCTCTGATCCAGGAATGTTCTGATCCATGAATTCTCTGATCCATGAACGTTCTCATCCATGAATGCTCTGATCCCTGTAAGCTCTGATTCAGGAATGTTCTGTTCCATGAACGTTCTGATCCATCAATATTCTGATCCATGAACGTTCTGATCCCTGTAAGCTCTGATCCAGGAATGCTCTCATCCAGGAATGTTCTGATCCATGAATGCTCTGATCCATTAATATTCTGATCCACAAACGTTCTGATCCATCAATATTCTGATCCATGAACATTCTGATCCCTGTAAGCCCTGATCCAGGAATGCTCTGATCCAGGAATGTTCTGATCCATGAATTCTCTGATCCATGAACGTTCTCATCCATGAATGCTCTGATCCCTGTAAGCTCTGATTCAGGAATGTTCTGTTCCATGAACGTTCTGATCCATCAATATTCTGATCCATGAACATTCTGATCCATCAATATTCTCATCCATGAACGTTCTGCTCCATCAATATTCTGATCCATGAACATTCTGATCCATCAATATTCTCATCCATGAACGTTCTGCTCCATCAATATTCTGATCCATGAACGTTCTGATCCATCAATATTCTGATCCATGAACGTTCTGATCCCTGTAAGCTCTGATCCATGAATTCTCTGATCCATTAATATTCTGATCCATGAACGTTCTGATCCATCAATATTCTGATCCATGAACATTCTGATCCCTGTAAGCTCTGATCCAGGAATGCTCTGATCCAGGAATGCTCTGATCCAGGAATTCTCTGATCCATGGTGATGCTGGTTTGGTGCTGCTGCTCTGCAGGGCCACAACCCCAGGTATGGGGGTGAAACACAACCTTTAGCAGCAGCTGAGCTGTTGTTTCGAGGTTCAGTAGCCAGATTTCACAGGACCCAGGATCAGCTCCCTGTGCCCACAGAGTTCATCTTGCCCCAAAACAAAGCAAGGAATTGCAGCAGCTTTGCTTCTGTGTGGGTGCTCTCCTGTTAGAGGGGTTTTCCTGCCCCAGGATGGGATGGAGCTGAAGGACCTGTGCAGTCTCTGATGGGGAATGTGGTTTGTGCCAGGACAGGAGCTCCCGTGGGCACTGCAGAGGAGCTGTGGGTGATCCCTGAATTACCACAGCCAGGGCTGGGGAAGCTGTTTGGGAGGTTTGGGATGACTGTGGTGCTCATGGGCCTGCCACAGGGTGTAAAATGCTGCTGGACACTGGGCCAGCTGTGTCCTGAGGCTGCAGGAGTTTGGGATGGATCTCCCCCCTCCCTGCTCCACCCTGCCACGCTGTCCAGTGAGCAGGTTCTGCTTGGCCTGGGTGTAGTGGGAACCCCAAATTTCTGATGAGCATCATCAGTCCCTGGGCTCGGGCTCATCACATGAGAGCATTTTGGCTTTGTTAAGGTTTCTTTTTTTGCCCCAAATCCCAGAGGCATTTCTGGATGTACCATCTCTGCTTGGTCAGAGAAGCTTAACACACATTCCTGCTTTTAATGAAACTTGCCAAGCTGTCAGCAAAACAGGGGGGTTGCTGGATGGAGACAGGGATTAATTCCAGATCTTTGGACACCCAGGAGGGTGTGACAGCCACTGCACAGACTCATCTGTGCCATCCAGGGGGCAATTCCCAAGGCCTGCTGACCTGCTCCAGGCTGGGCATGGGCCAGCTGCTGTTTGAGGCATTTTATTGTTGTTTCCTTCAGAGGGCTGGGTGTGGGTGTTCTGTTCACACCATGGGAAGGATGGAAGCATAGAATCATATCATGGAATTACAGACTGGTTTGGGTTGGGAGGGACCTCAAAGATCATCCAATGCCACCCCCATGGGCAGGGACACCTCCCAGTGTCCCAGGCTGCTCCAAGCCCCATCCAACCTGGCCTGGGACACTGCCAGGGATGGGGCAGCCACAGCTGCTCTGGGCACGCTGTGCCAGGGCCTCCCCTCCCTCCCAGGGAACAATTCCTTCCCAGTATCCCAACAACCCTGCTCTCTTTCCATGTCAGTTGAGCTCTGTGTGCAGCATGAGCTGCAGGGACAGAGTCCCAGAGGGAGCAGCACCCAGGGGACCAGCAGCACCCAGGGGACCCACAGCACCCTTCCATGCAGTTTGTGGAGGGCTGGTGAGGAGGGAGGACGGTGCCACAGGACCTGCACTGCCACAGAGGGGTTTGTGTAGGATTGGTGCCAGCTGCCCAGGAGAATGCACATCCTGGTGGGGAGGCACCCAGGGGACAGAGACACGGGTGGAGGGGCAGAGGGGATGTACAAGGGCCAGGCACAGCACAACAGGAACATCTGGAGATGCCCAGGCTGATTTTAGGCTGGTTTCCTAAGGACATGAGCTCTGGAGAGTGCAGTGAGGGCCCCCTCTGCCCTGGGGGCCTTTAAAACTCCTGGCTGATCCTGCTGGCCCAGTGGAGGAGAAATTCCCCGAGAGCTTTCCCAGGAGCGCAGTGCTGGCTGGGGCAGGGCTCAGGTGCTGGCACTGAGCGAGGAGGTGGCTCTGGGGGATAAAAGCACCTCCAGCAGCCGGGCCGAGTGTCACCTCTGCCTTCACGGGGGCTGGGGGTGCTTTGTGCTGTCACAGGCACCCAACAGAGGCTGCGTTCCTGGGTGTGTCCTGGGGCCCCACCAGCAGCAGCTGCCCTGCTCCGTGCTTGGCTGCTGCAGCCAGGTACTGAGGGTGTGAAAATGGGGATGGGGAGGCTGGGAACGGGAGGAGAAGGCAGGGGAAGGTGACCTGGAGCAGGGAGGGCTGAGCTGGGTCTGGGAGAATCAGCAGCCCAGGAAGGGGGCACTGGAGGGGCAAACCAAGGAGTGTCTGCAGCCCCTGCCCGGCTCCCAGGGGCTCAGACTGGGCTTGGCAGAGCACTCCAGGCTGTGCTTGGCCTTTTGGTGAGGCAAAGCCAAGATAAGGGAGAGCTGGAACAGTGTGTGCAAGAGGGCAGCTGGTGATGAGGAATAAAACCAGAGCAGGCAGCTCTGGCTGTGTTGCTGGTTGTGCCTGGGGTGGGGAGAAGCAGCTGGAACTCCAGGCAAGGACCTGGGAGCTGGCACCAGCCCTTGGCCTCATTCCTGTGCTTGGGGTCCCTCCCTGGAGGCAGCAGCTCTGGCTGTCACCGTGTCACAGTAAGTGGCTTAAAGGAACCCGGTGTTTGTGCCCAGGGAAGCTGTGGCAGGGAACCAAGGACAGGTTGGACGGGGCTTGGAGCAGCCTGGGACAGTGGGAGGTGTCCCTGCCATGGCAGGGGTGGGATGGGATGAGCTTAATGTCCCTTCCAACCCAAACCATTCTGGGATCCTGTGACTGCTGTGGGAAGCCTGGGGCCAGGCTGCTGAGGGAACCTTGTGTGCAGGGGCCAAGGGGGGCCTGGTGCTGCTTATCAGCTCCTTCCCCTGCCTTACAGAGATTTGGGATTCCTGCTAAAGCCAGGCTGACCAGAACCTGCTCACTGCACACCGTGGTGGGGAGCAGGGGGTGCAGGGGGATATCACCCAAAAACTCCTGAAGCCTCAGGACTCCAGCTGGCCCAGGAGTGTGAGCGTGACCCCTGGGATGGCTCCTGAATGGACAGACAGGGAATGACCTGGCAATAAGGAAACAGTGTGGGGCTGGAAATGGGGCTGGCAGTGTCCATCAGTAGCTTTTCTTTAGAATCCATGACTTGGGCACCTGCCTGGTGCTTTGCAAAGCCCTGAGCTCTGCGTGGCAAGGCTCCCAGCCAGGCTCACCTGCACTCTGAGCCGCTGGAGCCGGGCAGGAGAGCACTGGAGCATCCCTGCAGAGCTCAGTGTTGGCAGAGCAGCTCCCTCAGGCTGCTCCCACAGCAAAGCTGCTGCTGCTGCCTCTGCAAACAACTCGCTGGGTGAGGGGCTTCAGCAGAAATGGGTGGGAATGTCTTTGGAATGGGTCCTGATGTCTGCACCAAGCTCCAGCCGCAGGGGTTTGTAGCAGAACCCAGCCAGGCTGAACTCCTGAGCTTTAGGGACAGAGGCTCTTGCAGAACCCAGCCAGGCTGAACTCCTGAGCTTTAGGGACAGAGGCTCTTGCAGAACCCAGCCAGGCTGAACTCCTGAGCTTTAGGGACAGAGGCTCTTGCAGAACCCAGCCAGGCTGAACTCCTGAGCTTTAGGGACAGAGGCTCTTGCAGAACCCAGCCAGGCTGAACTCCTGAGCTTTAGGGACAGAGGCTCTTGCAGAACCCAGCCAGGCTGAACTCCTGAGCTTTAGGGACAGAGGCTCTTGCAGAACCCAGCCAGGCTGAACTCCTGAGCTTTAGGGACAGAGGCTCTTGCAGAACCCAGCCAGGCTGAACTCCTGAGCTTTAGGGACAGAGGCTCTTGCAGAACCCAGCCAGGCTGAACTCCTGAGCTTTAGGGACAGAGGCTCTTGCAGAACCCAGCCAGGCTGAACTCCTGAGCTTTAGGGACAGAGGCTCTTGCAGAACCCAGCCAGGCTGAACTCCTGAGCTTTAGGGACAGAGGCTCTTGCAGAACCCAGCCAGGCTGAACTCCTGAGCTTTAGGGTCACAGGCAAATGGGTCACAGAGGCTACTGCAGAACCCAGCCAGCCCGAACCGCTGAACTCTGGGGCACAGCACAGGTTCAAGGGGGGAAGGTGGGGGAAGGCTGCACCTTCCCAGTCCCTCAGCGATGGGGAAGGGAAGAGGGGAATCTGTGTCTGGAGTTTGG
Organism: Climacteris rufus; assembly: GCA_013398175.1. Classification (NCBI taxonomy): domain Eukaryota; kingdom Metazoa; phylum Chordata; class Aves; order Passeriformes; family Climacteridae; genus Climacteris; species Climacteris rufus. The sequence goes on along the minus strand of VZRZ01002162.1, from coordinate 1,229,446 downwards.
GATCAAATGAGGCTGAATCCCCCAAAACCTCGAGAGAGAAGCCCCGCGGGGGTACAGCCCACTGGACTCTCTCCTTTTATTCGAGTAAAGCTGCAGGGCTCCTCTGTCTCCTTTGGACACTGACTTTTCACAGCCTGATTTTCTGCACACTCCTGACCTCTCCCTTGGGGGGAACAAAGGGGAAAAGCCTTGTGGCCGCTCAGCCAAACTCTAATTTGTCCATTTTGTACCCCTATTACAGCTCTGGTGAGACAAATGGGGAGTTTTCTAAAGAAAATCCTGGAGCCATCAGAGCAGGATGCATTTGACCACTTGATGTGGATGGGGAAACCTTCTGTGGATGCCTTCAGGAGCCTGTGCTCAGGTGAGGCAGGTGGTGGGCAGGGTTAAAGCAGAGGATTCCCAGCGTGGGCATTTCTCAACCCTGCTTTCCTGCAGAACTTTGGGATTTTTCACTGATGGTCTTAAATGTCCCCTGGGCTCTCACGTGGGGAGGGTTTGTGCTGGGGGCTCAGGGCTCTGCCAGGCTCAGGGTGAAGGTTCAATGTTCTGCTTGCCCTTGTGTCACCAAAACTTGAGGAAAAACAAAAACTCCACCACCTTTTAGCTTTAGAGAATTCAGGCATTACTTTATTCTGGCCAGGACGTGCGATAGAAATAATTTCATCCACACATTGCCCGGGTTGTGCAGGGAAAATCATCTCATCACACATGGCTTTTACCCCATGCTTTCCATATTTAGACAGGCAAAACCCCAGAAATTCTAGTTCATTGGTCTTAAATGACACAATTCTTTGAATTCAGTCTTCAACTGATTATTGATCTCTTTGCCTTCGATGTTAATTTGGTGCTCACTCCTCGGTTCTCTCATCGGTCTTCTCCCAGCCCCGGTGTCTCCAACCATGCCGGGGGGGGATGCTTGAAGCTGATGTTTCTTGATGCTCATCAGCGTTTGTTCCTCTCTGTGTATCCCCTAAATACTTGAGATGTTCAGCTCATCAGGCCTTGCCTCCTGAAACAGAATATTTTGAACAGAATATTTTGAAAAAAACTTCAATTCTCCTCCCCTGGGCAAAGGTGAACAAACCTGACCAAAGTGAGTTAAAAAAATGTTGAAAGTTGTCTCATTTCCAACACTTGGTTGGCTGTGCATGTCCTTCAGGAGTCACTGAAAAACCTGGGAATGCTCGGATTTTGTTTGGGAAAGCTCAGCAGGAACGTGAGGCTCATTGAAGTTCTGGCCCAGGTGTGACTTCCCTCTCCCTGATCCCCAGAAGTTGAGGTTGATTAGTGGCTAATTACAGCTTTAATGCCTCGTTTGGCTTCGCTGCCCTGTGCTGCCGAGCCGGGATGGGGAGCAGGGAGTTTGTTTGCACCAGGTGACGCAAAAATGATTTTCTGGGTAGTTTGGTGTGGGTCATGCAGAGTGAACATTGAATTTTGTGTGTTACTGAGCCTCTGCAGGGACATCAGAGCCCGCCTGGGGTGTACAGTGTGCTCACTCATGTGTGATGGAGGCTGTGCCATAATTAAGTGATTTTTGGAGTCTGTAATTAACTCGGTGTTTTGATTTCCCTGGGTGTTTTCTGCCTTCTGGCAGCTTTGTGTTTGCTGGTACATCCCTACCTGTGGCTGGTGCCTGGGGTGGGTGCCTTGGCTCAGCTCTGGGGCTGCAGGCTCAGCCAGAGGAGCACCCAGAGGGCCCCTGATGCTGCAGGTGACCCTTGCTGTGGTGGTGTCACTGAAACTGCAGGAAAAACAACAATCAACCCCTCTAACACTCTATTTGAAGTGACAGACAATCAGGCATTACTTTATTCTGGCCAGGATGTGCGATAGAAATAATTTCACCCACACATTGCCCGGGTTGTGCAGGGAAAATCATCCCATCACACAAGATTTTACAGGATTTCCCCCCAAACTTTATACAGTCCAAACCCACAGAGATGCCCTGTTTCAAAGTTCCTTGGTCCCGAGTTGAACAACCCTCAGTATTCAGTTTCTGATTGGATCCGAATCTCCTCACTTTCCATGTTAATTAGATATTTATTCTTCAATTTTCTTATCAGTCCTTTGGGGGCCAGATGTCTCCAGTTCTGCCAGAGACGGTGTCTGAGGGCAGATGTTTGTACATGGCCACTGACGTTCTGTTGATGGCCTTTCATCTTCCTGGGTGTCTTTGGGCTACTTTTGTCTGCTGAGATGTTCAGCTCATCAGCTGAATTGGAATCTTTTGGAGAGAAACTTCAATCCCCCTCCCTTGGGCAGAGGCAAACAAACCTGACTAAAGTCAGTTTAAAAATTTTAAAAGCTGTATCATTTGCAGCAGTGGCACCTCTGATGGATCCCTGGCTCTCTCCTGTCACCTTGCTGTGACATTTTCTGCCATCCCTGCCCTATGAATCCCTTGGGAATGTGTGATCTCCACGCTGTGTGCATGGAGAGCCTCCAAGTGCACAAGCAGGACCACAACCCTGAGCTGTCCTTGCTTTCCAAGCAGGGCTGGCAGCACAGGGACACCTCACTGGAGAGGCTGATATTTGGGGTTACAGAGCTGGGCGCTGTTCTCTGTGCCTGCACAGAGGTGTGGAGCTGCTCGGGGTGGCTGTGCTCCCTCACTGACTCACAGATAGCCAGGGTGTGCTTTCTGTATGGCTCTTTCAAATGGAGTTTGGGGATTATACAGCCAAAAGAAGAGAAGGAAATAGCTGGGTCATGGTGCTGGGGTGGCCCAGGACTGTCAGCTCAGCACAGGCCGGGGAGCTGGGTTGATGCTGCCCTGCTGGAGCCCCCCAGACCTGCTCCTCTGCCACCTGCACCTGGGAGCAGCAGAATTCCAGCCTGTGCTATGTGGATAAACACACCTAGGAAGGCAAATAGGCCTGGGGGCTGTCCCAGCTCCTGCACAGCCCCTGGGTGGCTGGTGGGCCGCTCAGGAGGGTCCCTGGGGCAGGGCTGGCAGAGCCTGTCCCCCCTGGGCACTGCCGTGCTCCCCTGACCCCCTGAGCCCTGGCAGCGCCGCTGCTGCACCGAGGGAGCCCTGGGGGTGCTCAGGCCACCACAGGGGCTGCCTGGGTTGGGCCACTGGCCTTAGGCTTTGGGAAATTGCCCTCCTGAAGGGGGTCAGCTGGTTTTGACCAGGACTGAGGTGACCCCACAATCCCTGGGGGTCCAGTGGAGGGCCAGGCTGTCCTAAAGCCAAACAGCTTCCCAAGGCTGCAGTCCAGCTCCAGACAGCTTCAGGTGTGTGGGACTGGCTCCCTGTGAGCACTCCCTTCCCCTGGCTCCTCCAGCCCTGTCTGCTGCAGCTGCAGGTGCTGCCACCCAGGTGGAAGGGCTCTCTCAGCCCCAGAAGTGCTGGGTGGGGAGGGATGCTTGGGGTGGCTCTGCTGGTTTTGACTTTTGGCGTTTACTTGTCAAGGTTGAGCTGCTTCCCAGCCCTGTTTTACGGGCAGGGACCACTCCTGCTGCACTTGCAGCTCTGTTGTAGCCTCACGTTGTCCCAGGGGATGAGATGTGTTCCTCAGGGAGCTGCTTTCAGCCCCTCCAGCAGGGTTTGCTGGGGTGGGTGGTCAGCAGTGCTGGGGCAGACAAATGGGCCGTGCAGCCAGCCAGGCAGATGTGTGCTGTGTGCACTTGGAGCCCTGCCCAGGGGAACATGGAAAGCAGATGTTGGACTGGAACCTGCTGGATGAGCCCTGGGCCCTCGCTTCCTCCCGTGCCTCTGTGGTTGGGGCTGGAGTCAGGAGCTCTGCAGGGGCTCAGTGCAGCCCTGGCTGGGCTGCCTGAACGGAATGTCTGCTCCTCTGGAGTCTGGAAAAACAGCCACGAGTCACGTTCAACAGGAGCTGAAGCATGATCAGGAAACTGAGGTGCTCCCACTGCCTTTCCCTGTTTTTAAGGAAGCGTGGAGCTGCTCGGAGTGACCCTGGGGTGAGCAGGGGCCAGCTGGAGGTCACTGGGTGTTGGGGGCTCCTCTGGGTCTCTGCCCAGCCACACCCAGCCCTGCTCGCTCTTTACACACCCAGGGGTTCCCTGGGTCCTTCCCATCTCCCCCTGGAGCTGAGCAAGAGGTTTGGATCTTCAGGTCCATTTGAACCTCCCAAAGATGGGTGAGATCCTTGGCTGGCACAAAGCTCCCTGAGCCAAGGAGCCAAGGAGCAGGAATCATCCCCCTGTGCCCTCTGCTGTGTCACCCGTGCTTGCTCACCAGCCACGAGGGCTGGGCAGCAGGGGATGTGTCTGGGCCATGAAAAAGGGCCCTAAGTCACATCTTACAGAGCCCTGCAGCCCCTGGGCGGGTGTAAGAGCTGCTTTTCCCCCAGTGCAGGTGGGCAGGGATGTGCCAAGGTGGGAGCACAGCCCGGGGCTGCTGGGTTCCATTGGGGGCATGAAGAAAACAGGAGGAACAGCTGGGAAATGTGAGCAGAGCCATCCTTCCCCCCAAAACACGAGGCCTCGTGATTCCAGGTGCTCAGGGGTGTGCACAGCCCCTCTGGGGTGCAGCAGCAAAGGTCCAGCCTGGCACTGCTGTGCCCGTCCCAGTGCAGGTGACACTGCCCTGGCTCCTGCCTGCACCTCGGGTGTGGCAGAGGAGCAGCACAGGAGGTGTCTGTGGGAGCTGGATCCTTTCTGCAGCTTGGGGTTTCTTTGCTCTCAGAAAAAAAAAAAAAAGGAATTTTCTGCTGTCTCGCCCAAAGGCTCTGCCTGCAAATCTGCAAAGGGGTCTGAGAGGTCATGGCTGGAGAGAGGAGACAAAACTGCTCCAGGGAGGAGTGATCAGCTTTGCTGAGAAGGAAGAGTTCAGTGGGGAGATTTTACTTTTGGAGTGAGGAACAGCACTATTGGGCAATCCAGGCTGGAGAGGATGTTGTGAGGGACTTGTGCCTTTCCTGCTCCAGGCCAGATGTGCAGCTGGAGCAGCTTCAGCCCTGGCTGCCTTTCAGGGCAGATTAGGAAAACTAATTGGATCCAAATGCCCTGATTTGGCTGCTCTGGACAGGAGTGTCTGAGACCCCATGGGTGATCTGAGGTGTTAAGTGCCTCTGCGTAGGGTTGGGTCCCACAGGTGAGGGGCAGGATGTGGCTGCTGGCTTGGCAAGGACTTCTCTGGAAACCCAGCACCTCGGAGGGGCTTCACCTTTTGCTGAGGAAGCTCCAGCCAAGGGTGTGGCACGTTTGGCAAGAAAAACCTCTGGATGCTTTGGCCAGAGTGGTCTGTGCTTTCGTTTGAGGTGCCTGTTTTTAGGATCCAACCACTTTATGGAGTGTTAATCTGAGACATCCCTTTGCTACCAGCTCAGGGAAAGGGCAGGGCTGGGGGTAACTTGCTCCACTGCTCTTGGCTTTTCCCCTCTGTCTTTGCACCCCTGGGATTACCCAAGTTCAAGGAGGAAGCAGAGGGTGAGGGAAGGCTGAGCTTTGGAGAGCTGAGCTGTTCTCCAGGAATTCCAAGTCAGGTTTTCTTGAGAACAGCTTAGGAAGAAGAATGCTGTGAGTGATTAATTCAGTGGGGGACACTCATATTTCTGAGGAAACTTGGGCTCCTGCTGTCCAGGCTCCTTTGGTGTTGGTTTCTCTTGGAAATCACATCCCAAACCTCCTTGCAGGAGCGTGTGAGGGATGCAGGAACCTGCAAGCAAATGCCCTGGGGATACTTGGAGAAAAGCAGAGCCCAATGTTCACCCTGGGCGGCTGATCTGAGGGTTTCAGTGGGAGATCATTTGTCCTGCTGGCACCTCTGTCCCCCCAAGCAGCACCCCAGGTGTGCCCAGGCTGAGCCCTGCTGGTGGAGCAGCCTGTACACAGCAGCTCCTCTGGACAAAAGGATTCACAGTTCCACCAGAAGTCACCACAAAGCTCCTTGGATCATTCTGGATATGCTCCAAAATGATTTATTTGGCACTGCTGGCCAGCTCCAGTCATAATCCCTCAAGCCTGTGTGTGTGTGGGCACTCTCAGCTCTGTCCCTGACCTCCTGCTCACCCACATTCATCTCCTGACCTCCAGCTTTACACCTTTTTCCCCTTTCCATGTGTTCCCCCAGCTTGCAGAAAGCTGCTGGCATCCAAAGGGTGCAGCAGGACACTCTGCAGCTCCCAAGCTGATGAGGTGGAGGGCACTGAGGCTGTGTCCTGGTTCACATTCCTGCATTAATCCTGGGGAAGGGAGCCAGGGATTGTGCTCATTTGGGGGCAGTCAAATGTGGCAGTGCTTCCATAAAATCAGAGAATGGTTTGGGTTGGAAGGGACATTAAAGATCATTCAGTGCCACCCCTGCTATGGCAGGGACACCTTCCACTGTCCCAGTTTGCTCCAAGCCCCGTCCAACCTGGCCTGGGACACTGCCAGGGATGGGGCAGCCACAGCTTCTCTGGGCACCCTGTGCCAGGGCCTCCCCACCCTCATTGTAAAAATCTTCTTCTTATATCTAACCTAAATCACCCCTGTTTTAGTCTAAAAACCCGGTTTAACAGTGCTTTGTGTTTGTTCATGGGCTCAGAGGTGTGAGGGCTGCCCCTCAGAGCTGGGCCCAGCCAAAGCAGAGCTGGTGTCTGCAGAGAGCAGGGCTCCAGGGGTAGCAGGAATGTTTGTGGGACTCCTCCAGTTCCTGCAGCTTGGGTGCTGTCACCAAGCCAAGGGCAGGAAGCACGAGCAACCCCTTGGTCTGGGTTTGCAGGGGCTGTCTGTGGGATTCAGGAAGGGCTGCAGGGCTCTGGGACTGCTGCTTTCCCTCCTGGTGAGGTGTGGCCTGCAAATGGGGGCACTTTCCTGTGCTGAGTGAGGCTGGAGTGCTGACACCAGGGCTCTCCCTGTTCCCGTGTTGACAGAGCTGCTCACAGCTTCAGCTGGCCAAAGGCACTTCCCAGCTCTGGGCTGGGGGGGGACAGGTTTGGCTGGGGAAGGGCTGCTCAGGACAGACCCCAGCGCCCTTGGCAGAGTCCCCCTGTGGTGTTTCTGTGACATTCCTGATGGAATACAGGCCTGGAATACAGGCCTGGCTTGTGCTTTGGGAGAGAAATGTTCTGTGTGTGTGACACCCACCAGGGAGCTGCTAATGGGTGAGAAAATGAACTCACCAGGAAGCTGCTTCAAGTGACCTCAGATCACACAGGTCACTCCAGGAGGCTCCCAAAAACACACAACCCCCACCAGAACTCAGCAACCACAGCTACTGGAGGGAATTTCTTCCCTGGACCTGTAAATTTTGTTTTTATCTTCATGTGCAGCTGCTGCTCTGGCAGAAGCACCAGAGACCCCGGGGCTGGGGGGAACCTGTGCTGGGGTGTAGGGGGGAAACCCAGCAGGAGGGAGGGTTGTAGCTGTAGCTGAACCACTGCAGAAAGCCACTGGAGTAAATAAATGTGACAATCCTCAGGGTAAACTCAGCAGTCCCTGGGCAAGGTGGGTCCTGCAGCTCACACAGGGTTATATTGGGTGGTGGGGCTGGGCAGAGTTTCCTTCAGTGCCCTTGTGTTGTCTCTTGTTTGTTCCTCAGGAATGAGGGACTGGAGAGCCCATCCTGGGTTTCCCAGGGGTGGCTGAGGGATGTTCACTTCCCATGGAAGATGAATTGTGCAAACTGCTGTTTGTCTTGGGGCTGGTGTGACACTGAACGTTCCTGTCTCGCCTTTCTGGCGTGGCTGGGAGGTGTCCCAGCCCTGCAGCACCTTCCTGCTACAAACAGCTGCTGTCCCAGCCCTGCAGCACCTTCCTGCTACAAACAGCTGCTGTCCCAGCCCTGGCTGCTGTTGCAGTTGTGTCCAGGACACTCGCTGTCCAAGGGCCCCAGCCTGGCTCCTCCTGGGAGTGTGGCAGGGTCAGGGCTGTGCTGGGCTGTCAGGAGAAGCACGTTTGGGGCAGATGGGTGCTGCCATGACCACATTTAGGGCAGGTGGGTGCTGCCATGACCATGTTTGGGGCAGGTGGGTGCTGCCATGATCACGTTAGGGCAGGTGGGTGCTGCCATGACCACGTTAGGGCAGGTGGGTGCTGCCCTGACCAGGTTTAGGGCAGGTGGGTGCTGCCATGACCTTGTTCATCCTCTCCTGCTCCATGCACAGCCCAGGGCAGGGGGAGGCACCATCTGTCAGGATTTGGAGGCTGTGTGGATGTGACCCTTGGGGATGTGGCTCAGTGGTGGCCTTGGCCGTGCTGGGCAAGGCTTGGGCTGGGGGATCTTAGACGGCTTTTCCAGCCTGAACAGTTCCAGGATTCTGTGATTTCAAAGGGCCAAGGGGGTTTCAGTGGGGCTGGGGTTTGAAGGGCTGGGTCCAGCACAGCCCTTTGGAGCTGCCTGGAGCAGGGAGCATCAGAGCAATGGGAACATCAGGGAACACCGGAGCGATGCCCTGGCCGGGGGCTGAGGAGGTGCTTGGGCAGTGCCAGCTCCTGGGGCGCTCCAGCTGGGGCAGGGGGCTCAGCTCAGCTCTGGGAACGTGCAAAGCCCAGCCAGGAGCAGAGGCAGTGGGGCTGGGCAGGGCCAGCAGAGCCCTGTGGCAGCAATGTCCTGCCTTGGGCACGGGGTCACTGTGTACTGGTTTAGAAACAAACCAGTGGAGGAATTAACCCTGCAGGAAAATATGGAGAGATTCCAAGTCAGATCTACAATTTAATAGGAGAAAATTAAAAGCAGTAATACAGAAAATCACCAGACTGGGCTGCCAAGTCGACTGTACAACCTGCTACCCTGTTTGGTCAGGGTAGTGACAGCAGTCCTAATCACAGAGTGGCTGCAGTTCTGCTGGAGAGAGATGTGGTTGTGGAGCTCCTCTCCTTTGGAGACCAGTGGAGATCCGTGGAGATCCGTGGAGATCAGTGGAGACCAGTGGAGATCCGGAGATCGGTGTCGATCAGATCGGTGGAAATGCAGAGATCAGTGTCTTGTGTGGCTTCCCCTACCCTTTTTATTTGGGTAGGATGTTCAGAACCTTCTTTTTGGGGCAGAACATATCACAACGGGATGAAAGCTCGTTGGTGGAGGTTGTTCAGTCTTTTCCTTAGCTGTTATCAGGGCTAAGTCCTTCACCTGCCTCTTATCTAATGCCCAGTTTTTGGAGGGTGTAGTCAGCTGTGTGAAGGACCCATCGTTAGCGACTCATCCATGGAGATGGTAACAGAATACATTCCTGTGGTTACAACCCAGGACACACTGCCCTGTCACTTCTCCCATGTGCAGCTGGCTGGGAGGGTTCCCCTGTGCTAAGGAGAATTTCATGGCAAAGTGGAAACAAACAGTGCAGATTTTCTGTTTGGAGGGATTGTTTTCACTGCAAGAAGTTTTCTGTTCTCTTGCCTCATCAGGTTTTTGATGCATAGTGGATGTTTCCCAGTTTTTCATCTTGTCAGAAAGACAACAGCTCTGAAAAGCAGATTTATTCCAGCAAAATAGTTTCAGGCTGGAGCTTTTTCTTCCCCTCCCAACTCCCTTTCAGCCAGCTCAACTCATTCTGGCTGTGAGGTTGGATGTCTCCTGATCTCAGTGCCTCCACACAAAAACCTTTTTTCCATGATTAAAGCACGGGATTTTAGTTAAAGCAGAAAAAACCAGCAAGCAGAAGAGTCTCCAAGCTCAGTTACTAAAAGTCCAAGCAGACAGTCCTGAGGCACCTGCTGGGAGGAGGCAGGTCGGGGTGGGTGAGCTCCAGAGGCACCTCCGGCCTCAGCGATTCCCTGAGCACACCAGGAACGTGCTCTGCAGCGAGGGGCTGCCCTGTGGCAGGGAAGGCTTGGAAACCACAGAGCTTTGACCTTTTCCTCAGTGGAATTCCTTGTGGCCTCTGCTGGGGCAGTGGTTTGCAAGCACAGCTCCTTGGTGGGGCTTCCAGAAGAGGCTGGGAGCAGTGGAATGCTGAGCTGCAGGGCTGGGCTCTGTCAGCCCAGCGCAGACCTGGCCCCAAATTGCTTCCAGGCTGGGCAGGCAGGAAGAGAGGAGACAGCCTGGCTGGGGCTTTGCCTCCTGCTTCTGCCATGGAGGTGTGGAAAAGCTGATTTTTGTGGCCTTCCAGGAAATCCATAGAAGAGCAGCCCCATCCCGTGGTTCTCCCCTGCTGGAAAGTGCACAGTACACGAGGTTTGTTCCTCTCTGAGGTGAATTTCCATCCCAGTGCCTTGGCCAGCAGCGAGGTCACTGCTGGGGCACCAGACTGTGGTGGGACCTCAGAGCCCTCCCGTGCCACGTCCTGGCTGTGTGACAGCAGCAGCAGCCCTGCTGAGGGGCTGTGAGGGACTGACAGGGTGGGAGTGTTCCCTGGGGGCTGACTGAGGTGGAAATGCTCCCTGGAGGGAAAGGTGGCCTCTCCCAGGGTCTCCCTGACTCCCAAAGCAGGCTGCTGGGGGACAGGGCAGATGTGTTCTGTGGGAACTCGGGGTCTGAGCTCTGCTCAGCACACACACACAAGTGAGGAGCCACTCCCAGCAGAAATGGGGGTGTCCATTCCAAGGGATACTGGAGAGGATTTTTCCAGCAGCTGCTCCCAAGCTGTGAGCAGGGATGGGGCAGGGCAGTGTTTCAGCTGCTGGTGAACGCTGTGGTGGGATGGATCTGGGCTCTCCCCAGCAAACTCTGAGTGCTGCAGGGAGCTCACTGGGGTTACCAGGCTGAACTGGGCTCCAAGCCACCCTGGGAGCCTTCATCCTCCTGTCAGGACTGTGCTGTGTGCTGTCCCTCAGTCCCTGCTCTGCTGAGCCACGTTGTGGCACTTCCTGGGAAACGGGTGACGTGTGACTTCCCTGACCAATTCTCCCTCTCTGTGGGGGTACAGACACCAAAATGAGGAGGGAGGGAGGGAAAGCAGGAGCCCAGGGCTTCCTTCTTGTTCCTGTGTGGGGCAGGGACAGGCAGGAGCCCAGCAGTGCCCAGGGTGACACCGGGGCTGTTGTACCTGTCCCACACCACCTGGCACCCTGGGTGGGAGCCCTGGGCAGTGCTGGGGCTGTCTGTGCCCTGTGCTGGGCCCCAGGGGTGTGGAAGCTGTGTGAGCCCAGCCAGGAGCTTTCCACAGCAAAAATGGCCCGAACTGGATCAGTCAGGTGGAGCCAGCAGGGGCTGGGGCATCAGGGAGCTGGGAGAGCATCCCTGGAAGTGCCTCCCGAGCCAGGACTGCCAGCAGCACCTTGCCTGTCAGGCTCAGTTTGCTGCCAAGGCTTAATAGCCCAGTAATTAAGGTAAAACAAATATTAGCCTGAATATTGGCCTGTGACTTGAATCAGATAACTCCACGTTTGATGGGAGGCTCGATTGAAAAACCTTGTGCTCAATTTGTGCTGCATGAGCCTGATGGCAGCTGCTCTGTGGGCTGAGCAGGAGCCAGGGCTCTGCTGTCACAAATCTCTGCTCTCATGGTGCTGGTTTCTGCTGGGCTCTTTGTTGTGCTGCTCTAACCTTCATTGTCCAGGCATTCAGGACACCAAATAGTAAGGAGGTGTTTGGGAAGGAGAAAATGCTCTTCCTGCTGGTCAGTTTTTATTTTTTTATTGTGTTATAGACAGGCCTGGCTGTAAATGAGCCAGAGCTGGGCCTGGATTTGAGCTTTTGTTGTGCTCCAGCACCTCCCTGTACCTGAATTTGTGTTCAATAGGGAGAAAATGCCATTTTCACATCCAGAATGTCCCCCAGGTCGGGGATGCAGGGCAGGGATGCTCTGGGTGGGCAGCTGCAGGGAAGGCTCAGTGTGTCCTGGGCCTGGCTGCTCCCTCCACCCCAGCAATTCCATCACTCCCATCGCTCCTGGGAAGCACAGGCTGCTGCCAGCTCCAGTCTGGCATTCCCTGAGAGCCCCCAGGGCCCCTCTGAGGTGGGGTCTGAGCTGCTTCTCTGCCCTCAGGGGTGCAGCCCCACCCCGGTGTAGTTCAGCCTCCAGATCCAGGGGTTTTCCTGGCCTTATCCTATCCCCTGGCACTCCCTGGGCTCAGCCCTGCTCTGTGTGTGCTCTGCTGAGGCTCTGGGGGCAGAGGAGGGTTCAGAGCCCTGGGTTTGGTGCAGGGCCACGTCCCTGTGCTGGGGGGTGATGGAACAGTGGGGCTGCAGCAGAGCCTGGGCTGTGGGCACTGAGATCCCAGCCCATCCCTGCCTGCACTGTGGGGCTGGGCTTGAAGCCTTCCCTGGGGTGTCATAGGGACCTTAAAGACCATCAGTTCCAAACCCCTGCCGTGGGCAAACACACTGAAATCAGTTCTTGTGGCCTGATATCGCTTTTTTCTCTTGGTGAATGAATTTCTGTGTTGCAGTGTTGCCCATTTTTCACTGTTAAAAATAGCTAGCTCTCTCTGTTAGACAGTTTCAAGGACGAGATTCTGTAAACATAGCTATGTTGTTGTAAAAATTATCTTTTTACATTCCTTTCCCATGGACACAGATCCTTTGATGGACATTTCTTTTAACCACTGTAGTTAGAGACGGAAGTGTTAATTTTCTCCAACGAACTGTGATTTCTAAAAGTGTATATAAGAATTAAACGAAGGTGGGTTCTCCCCCTTCCGCCCTTTGCTCTGAACACGACTCGGACTCCGTCTCTCATTATTTCTGCGTCTCCTTCCCTCCGCGGGTGATAAGCAGCGGATAAGCCGTAATAAGCGGTAATATTGCAGAATCTCCCCCTGGCATGGGCTGCACAGAAATCTGGTGTGTCAAAATTCCACTCTGATTCTTTCAAGCATTTTCTTAGAGCTGAGCTTTGTGGAGGGGTGTGAGGTGCTCTGTGACAGGACTGAAGTTGGTTTCTATTAGGCTCCCTGTGAAGAGTGGGGTGTCATATTTAGTGTTTGAATAGCAGGCACAGGGCTGATGGGGTGGACAGGGAGTTTGGTCCATCCTGTTTTCCACGGATATGGAGTAGAACCACTCACCCTGTGGGTTGTAAGAGACTGGGGTTAGCCTGACCATGGGCTGATCAAGGATCTGTGAGGGGAGCCCTGCTGGGAACATCCCCCTTCCCAGTTGTTTAAATCCCTCAGCTGAGTGTGGGGCCTTCACTGCACTTCCCTGCTGTGGGAATATCACGAACTTTGGGCTCTCTGACTAATTCCCAGCCTGCTTTCCTTCTCTGTAATTCCACCTGATCCCAAATCCCGTCCCTCCCATCTGCAGAGGGTGTTTTGGTCACCAGCACTGGGATTTTTGCTGCTTGTCTGAGCCCTGGAGGTGCTGGAGCTGAGGCAGGATGCCTGGCAGGGCTGCAGGTCACAGCCTCCCTGGGGAAAATTCCATGTGCTCCCTGGAGCCTGGGAATTGGCTGTGACAGTAGGAACCTCCATGTTTCTTGCCTAAATATCAATCTGCTTCTGGTTTGTGGAACAAACTCATCCCTGGGAGGGTGGGGAGGCCCTGGCACAGGGTGCCCAGAGAAGCTGTGGCTGCCCCATCCCTGGAAGCGCCCAAGGCCAGGCTGGAGCACCCTGGGGCAGTGGGAGGTGTCCCTGTCCATGGCTGAGCTGGATGAGAGGAGCTTTAGTGTCCCTGCCAACCCAAACCAGCCTGGGGTTCCCCTTGGGAAAGGCTGGCAGGGGTGTGCAGGGCCAGCTCAGAGCTGCTGGGGTCTCACCCAGGCTGTGCTGGGTGGGACAGGCCCAGGTTTGTGCCCTTCTCCAGGTCCCAGGCTCAGCGTCACCCCTGAGGGGTCTGTCCCTGTGTGAGGGACACTGTCTGCTGGAGAACAGGGATGGAAACAGGGATGGAAACAGGGATGGAGAACAGGGATGAACTGGTCACCCTGCAGTGAAAACAGCCTTGTTTCAGGGACGTACTGGCTCACATCTTGGGAAATAACTCCTGTCCAGGTCTATAACTCACAGCTTCTCTGGGCACCCTGTGCCAGGGCCACACCACCCTCACAGAAAAGGATTTTTTCCCTAATTCCTGATCTCACCCTGCCCTCTGGCAGTGGGAAGACATTCTCTGTGTCCTGTCCCTCCAGGACCTTGTCCAAAGCTTCTCCCCAGATCCTGGAGCCCCTTTAGGCACTGGAAGAAGGCCCAAGGTCTCCCTGGAGCCTTCCCTTCTCTGCTGCCTGGCACCTTCTGCAAACGTTGTTTTGATAAAAAATACTCAACTGTAGTCTGATTGCATAGTGTATGTATTTTCTCTCTTTTTTAGAGAAGTGTTAGAGTTAATAGAACTTGGGTTTGAGTAGGGATTACAGGATTTTGACCCTTCTGGGATCTTTGTCCTGGATTTCAGCCTTGGCAGGTGGAGCTTTCTGTAACCAGTTGACATTTAGTGGCTAGTTTGTGAGTCAAATATCTTGCTTTATTTTTTCCTTTTTGGCCTGGGAAAATGTGGTCAGTACTTGTGCTGTGGTGGCACTGAGGCTCTACTCAGCTCTGGTTTTGCCCAGACACCTGAAGAAGAACAGCAGGGGGAGAAGGCTTGGAATGAATTCCAGCAGCTTGTTGCTGAGGAAGACCAAGAATAAACCTGGGAGCTGGGAGATGAACAGTTTTCCCTGAAAAGCTTCCCAAAGTGTGGCCTTTGGGTGTCACAGACAAGGCAGCCCTTGTCACCACTGGGTGCTCTCCCTGGCCTGGCAGCTCTGGGTCCCCAGCCAGAGCCCTTGGGAAGCTGCCCTGGCATTCCTGCGGGATTAATGTGGAGACAGCACAACCCACAGGAGTGGAAAGGCACAAACAGCAGGATTTAGAGTGGGTTTTCCAGCAGAGCCACCACGGGGGTGTCACATGTCAGTGGAGGAAACAAGGGCAGGAGAAGGCTCCAACACCCCACGTTGATCTGCACCCAGGGAATAGCACCCCTGACTCCTCTGGCAAGGTTTGCAGGGGTGGAGTGATGTGTGAGCGAGCTGTGAGGACGCTGCAGCTCACAGCGAGGTTTGCTGCATGGCTTGGTCAGAGGGAGCCCTGCAGGAGTCACTGCAAACAGGAGCTGCACTAAAATAACTGCCCAGGCCAGCTCAGTTCCAGGGAGAATCCTGCTGAGTCACCACGTGCGGCTCAGAGCACGCTGTAGTATTTATTCATAAACACATGAGGTCTGGATGGAGAGGAAAGTGCTGAGGAGGCTGTTTCTGGAGGGTTTGGAGACTCCTCTGGCCACCAGAGAGCTCTGGAGCAGCACTGCTGCTGTCCCTGCTTTGCAGGGGTCAGACTTCAGTCTCTCCAGCCAGCAGCCTTTCCAGGAACCTCCTCTGGAATGTGCAGAGGCCAGAGCTGTGGGGACACCACGCTGGCTGCATCCCTTCCCTGCCACAGGCAGGTGCTCCTTCCCCGTGGAACCACAGAAGGGTTTGGGTTGGAAGGGACCCCAAAGCCCATCCAGGGCCACCCCTGCCATGGCAGGGACACCTTCCACTGTCCCAGGCTGCTCCAAGCCCCATCCAGCCTGGCCTGGGACACTGCCAGGGCTGGGGCAGCCACAGCTTCTCTGGGCACCCTGTGCCAGGGCCTCCCCACCCTCCCAGGGAACAATTCCTTCCCAATATCCCATCTCACCCTGCCCTCACCCTTCCCTGTGTCCTCCAGGCCCTTGTCCAAAGCCTCTCCCCAACTCCTGCAGCCCCTTTAGGCACTGAAGGGGCTCTGAGGTCTCCCTGGAGCTTCTCCTCTCCAGCTCTCCCAGCCTGGCTGTAGGGCAGAGGGGCTCCAGCTCTCAAATCTGGGTGGGTTGTTGGCTCTCTTCTGATTTGTTCTACTTGGCAGTGGAAATCTGCCTCATGTTTGTGCCTTTGGATGGAAACAATGGCCCGGCTTTCCTCTTTGATTCCCAAGCAGGCTCTGGCATATTCAGGAATTTTACTGGACCTTGCTGTCCCACCCTCTCCTGTTGCAATGGTGGGGCAGGTTCTGTGCTGGTCCCACCCGCTCTGAGTGCTGCTCTGTGGCCACCCGGGCTCACAGCCTGGGAATGAAACACCGGAATTCCAGGCACTCCTTCCTCAGCCCTGTGCCTTGGACAAGCAAGAAATTGGTGTGTGCTGCGTTGCAGGGCTGTTGGGATTGGGATTGGGATTGGGATTGATGCTGTGAGTGTTTAATCCCTCCCCTAGTGCAAGTTTATCCCCAAAAAAAAGGCCCTGAAGGCAAATAAAACAGGAGAAGAAGCTTGTTCACCCCTTCTTCGGGGCTGCAAAGGGTTAAGTTCTGCCTGAGCCCCCATCCCAGCGCTGTGGAAGCTGAGCAATCTGGGATCCATTAGGGAAACTCAGACTGGGAGTGCAGTGCTCCAACCAGTGAAAACTTTCCCGGAGGTTTGAACCCGGTTTCCCTCACACCAGGCACTGATGTGAGGGGCAGTGCCAGGGTTTGGTGCCAGGGTTTGGTGTGAGGGGCAGTGCCAGGGTTTGGTGCCAGGATTTGGTGTGAGGGGCAGTGCCAGGATTTGATATCAGGAGCAGTGCCAGGATTTGGTGTTGTGGCAGTGCCAGGGTTTGGTGTGAGGGGCAGTGCCAGGATTTAGTGCCAGGATTTGGTGTCAGGGCAGTATCAGGATTTGATATTAGGGGCAGTGCCAGGGTTTGGTGTGAGGGGCAGTGCCAGGATTTCCTGGGGGACCCCCCGGGAAGCTCAGGGTGAGCCACTGGAGCTGCTTTGCTGCCCCTTCCTGGGAGGACAAAGCCCCCCTTGTGCCCCCCAGCCACCTCCTCCTCCTCCCCCAGTGCTGACCCTGCTGCTGGTGGACAACAAGGAGGGGACGGAGGCCACAGGAGGCCACAGAACCGGCTGGGGAGGTGGCCCTGGCCAGGTGCTGGGGACAGAAAGGGCTCCTGGCTTCCCAAAGGAGGTGGCTGTTCCCTGCCTCTGGGCTCCTTCTGAGATGGGATCAGGAGTGAACAGCGAGGGGCTGCCTGTGGACAGGAGCCATGGAGCTGGGAGAGGCTCCAGGAGCATGGAGAAAGGGAAACTGAGGGGAGACCTTGGAGCTTTCTGCAGCTTCCTCTGTGTGAGCAGGGACAGAGCTGGTGGAGCGGCTGGAGCTGTGCCAGGGGAGGGTCAGGCTGGAGATCAGGGAAAGGTTCTTCCCCCAGAGGGTGCTGGGCACTGCCCAGGCTCCCCAGGGAATGGTCCCGGCCCCGAGGCTGCCAGAGCTCCAGGGGCGTTTGGACAGCGCTGCCAGGGATGCCCAGGGTGGGGTTGTTGGGGTGTCTGTGCAGGGCCAGGGGCTGCACTGGGTGATCCCTGTGGGTCCCTCCCAGCTCAGGAGATTCCCTGATTGTGTGGTTTTAAGTAGAGCACTGTGGTGTGGCTGGGAGGGGGCAGGAGGGGCTGGGAGAGGCTGTTCCAGTGCCCTGGGGAGACGGGAGCTGCTGCCCAGCCCCAGCACGGCTGGGCCCGGTTCTTCTCCAAAAGGCCTCCACGGATGTGGCCGTGCATGTGCTCTGTGTTTCTTGCTTTCCTCCCTCGGAGTCTCACAGTTAAGTGGGAAAATGTCCCTCTGCCAGCTCCTCTGTGCTCTCCCGGGAGCTCCTGGTGCTGCTCTGCCCCGGGGGTCACAGGGCACCAGAAGGGGGGGGTTGTTTTCTGGGTCCGCAGCCTCTGGACCAGGGCTGTCCTGAAATGCCCTCCCTGTGCTGGCCATGGTCGGAAGGGAGGCCCTGAGGGGTCTCTGAGTGACCTTGGAAGGTCACTTCACTCTGCTTCTCCCCTTGGTGCTGAGAGGGCAAGGTGGGGAAATGTCTGTAAACAGCAGCAATTGCAACCCTGGGACATCGATCCTACAGACTTCTTTAGGAAGGAATTCCTGACTGTGAGGGTGGGGAGGCCCTGGCACAGGGTGCCCACAGAAGCTGTGGCTGCCCCAGCCCTGGCAGTGTCCAAGGCCAGGTTGGATGGGGCTTGGAGCAGCCTGGGACAGTGGGAGGTGTCCCTGCCATGGCAGGGGTGGCACTGGATGGGCTGTGGGGTCCCTTCCAACCCAAACCATTCTGAGATCCTATGAAACTGTGGCTGCTCTGTGAGGGTTGGGCTCATCCATCATTTCACTGCCAGGGGTGGATGTCAGCCCTCACTGCTGTTCCAGCTGCATCCAGCAGCACCCATGGCAGAGCCTGCGGAGGACGAGCTCTTCCCAAAACACACAGGCAGGAAGTGCCTTGGGGATGTGAGGAGCTGTGGGATGAGCAGTGTGCTGGGGTCTGTGCCCAGTTTTGGCCAGGTGTTCCTGCAGGGTCCCACAGGTACATCCAAGGACCTTTGTGCACTTGGAGAAATCCCTGCTTTTGCCAGGAGCAGCTGGAGTAGGGACTGTGTGTTCCACAGCTGCCCGTGCTGGGCTGGTCCCAGCCCTCTGTGCACTGGGGCAGGAAGCTTTGGAGACAAGAGCTCTCGAACAGAGAGGTGTCCTCAGCCTGTTGGGAACAGCCCTGAGGGAGCAGCAGACACATCCTGATCCTCACTGGGATAGGAATGAGCATGGGCAGTGGGCTGGACAGGTCTGGAAGCTGGTATGGTCCTGATGTTGCTCTTGGGGACACCCTGAAGCTGGAGTTTGTGTGGGATGATGAGTCCAAAGCAACCTGGTGCCTGAGCTGGATCAGATCACAGAATCACAGAACTGACTGGTTTGGAAAAGACCTTGGAGGTCATCAAATCCAACCTGTGACCCCACACCACCTTATCAACTCAACCACAGCACTGAGTGCCACATCCAGGCTTTGTTTAAACACCTCCAGGGACGGTGACTCCCCCACCTCGCCGGGCAGCCCATCCCAGTGCCCAGGTGCCAGCTGGAGATGTCCAGCACAGTGG
The DNA here is from genome assembly GCA_013398175.1 of Climacteris rufus. Classification (NCBI taxonomy): domain Eukaryota; kingdom Metazoa; phylum Chordata; class Aves; order Passeriformes; family Climacteridae; genus Climacteris; species Climacteris rufus. Next base: position 1,210,750 of record VZRZ01002162.1, on the reverse strand, counting down.
GAGCTGCTGTCCCCTGTCCAAAGGGGATGGATTCAGCAGTGGCTCCCTGCAGCACCCCCAGGTGTGGGAGCTGCTGTGAGCCCTGGGGGCACCTCCAGGCTCTGCCCCTCCGGAGGCTGGAAGCAGCCAGGGATCCTGGGGGGAAGGATTTGGGGGGGGGCTGTGGCAGCAGTGGGGCAGGAGGCGGATGTGGAACCACATATGAACGTCTTGCCCTTTGCATTCCACTTCATCTGCATTGGAGTGCAGGGCACTGTGTCTCCCAGGGGAAAAAATGCCCAGAAATTCCACAGATCCTTCAATATCGTTTCTGTTCTGCAGCGAGACAAAAAGGGCCCCTTTGTGTGAGGGCTGAAAGGAACAGCCCAGTCCCACAGCCTCCCCAAAAGCTTAATGTCAACTATTTGCCTCCTTGTGCTTTCACATAAACAAGCACTTTCTCCTGAATTTCTGTGCTCTGGCTGCTCCCCCAGCTCGGTGTTCCTGTTTGATGGCTCCCCTGGGATGGACATGTCCCTGTTGTCCATCTCCCAGCCAGGATGGTGCTGGGATGGCTGGGGGGATGCAGGGCATGGAGTAGCAGGAAAGGGGGCTAAAGCTGGGCTTGGGTAGAAATGAGCAGCTTTTCATCCAAGACTGTGCTGCTTGTCTGACAGCAGGGATGAGCTCTTGCTTGCTGATCTGAGCTGGCTGAGCCATCAGCAGCCTGGTGAATCCTCCCTGTTTGCACCAGCCTGGCCCAGGATCTCCTCCTGCTCTTGCTGGGGCAGCTCCCACCCTGCTCTGGGGTGGGGTGTCCCCCTGGTTGGGGTGACTGTCACCGCAGCAGCAGCAGCTGAGACACTCCCCTGCTATTCTGGGGGTTGTTTGCATGAGCACTGGAGCATCTCGGGTGTAGCACCAAACTTTTCCATCCTGAGTCCATCCTCCCTATTTTTTAATCATGTTCTCTTCCCCTTTGTAAGAAGAAAAAAATAGAAGTGCAGAAAGGGCTGAGGATGTGTCTGCAAAGAGCAGAGCTGGACTAACAGTGAGAGCCAGCAGGTTCCTGTGGTCCTTGTTCTGCATCCCCATCCTGTGCTTTGGATCCTGACCTGTCACCAGCAGCATTGTCCAATGTGTCCCCAGGAACCCGGGGGTGCAGTCCCTGCAGGTTCCTGCTGCTGGGGAGAGCCTCAAGGTGTTTTTTGCCTGTTCCACTGGCAGTTTTCCAGACTCGTGGCTGCTGGGGGGGAGGTGGTGCCGGGAACTGAACGTGGGCCCTGCTGCTGGTTAAGGCAGTGCTTGCTCTGGAAAGGGGTGAGGGGGATGTGATCCACAGGGATCCATTCCATGCCTCAGCACCTCTTTGGAATATTTGGGAGTGTGGTACCTCCTGGCCTGGGGCTGATCAGCCATCCTTGTTCACCCCATGGCTCAATTCCCGTGGCTCCAAAGCCCCTTGAGGGCGGTGGATGGACATTTGTCAGCTCCACCCGATGCTGGATCAAGCCCATCCTGGGATAAACAGGAATGAAACACTTGTCGAGCTATTTGTTTTTCCTAATGGCTTTTCACTGTGGCCCCAGCACCTAGACAAGGTTTTTCACCTTCCCTGGAATCTGTCACGGGATTCTACTTCCCAAATGTGCCCTGCTGCCTCTTCTGTTGATGTGTTCCTGTTCCTCCCCTTTCAGAGCCTGTGATCCTCTCTTTCCATCTCTATCACACAGCCCCCAATTCACATGGATGGGGAGGGGTTTGGGTTGGGAGCAGCTCGTGGAGGACTTCAAACAGTAAAATCAGATGAATGAATAAAGGGGATTTTTGTTGCTCTTATCCTTTCATCAACTTGATTTGGTTCCCAGCAGTTGATTTTGTGATTGCTGTTCCATCTGGCTTTGTGCTGAGGGGCAAATTAAAATCCTGCTGTGGAGTTGTACAGGACAAGGAAAGTCTGAACTTTGCTTCTGGCAGAGGAGCACTTGGTTCTCTTCATGGTGCTTAAGCTGAGAGGTTGGAAACCCTTGGAGGCAGGAAATTGCTGTCCTGAGGATCCCCCAGCAACGCAGGCTGAGCTGAGATTGTTAAATACAGCATGGAGATGTGCCCACTGGTGCTGGTCTTGGACCCCTCAGGATGTGGAGAGGGAGGGACATCAGCTGCTGGTGTTTCCCAAGGCACTCCAGGAGGTTTCTGTGCCTCTGTTTGGTTGTAGGAAGAAGAGGTGTTTCAGTTCAAATGAAAACCCCATGCCAGTGCAAGGTGGTAGAATTATTAGCACTGCAAAAGACCTTTAAGGTTGACTCCAACCATTAATCTCACACTGCCCTCTTCACCATAAATCACATTCCCGAGTGCTGGGGTCTCCATCCCAGCAGGCAGGACCCTTTGCACAGCCCTGGGCTGATGGGCTCTGTGCACAGGGCTGTTCCTGCTTCCCATGGCCAGAGGGAATCCTGTGGGATCTCCTGCACAGCCCTGGGCTGGTGGGCTCTGTGCACAGGGCTGTTCCCTGCTTCCCATGGCCAGAGGGAATTGTGTGGGATCTCCTGCACAGCCCTGGGAGGTGTCAGCTCCTGCAGCCAGGCTACCCCAGGCAGGAAGGTGGGAACCCCATGGCCAAAGCCAAGTGAAGGGGAAGCAGAGGGGGCCCAGAGCCCAGCAGCAGGACTGGCTTAAAAACAAATGAAAGAACAGAGAGTAAAACAGTTCTAATGACTGTGAACTTTAGAAACAGAAAAGCTTATTCTTTCACAGAGGTCCCTCTGCAGCCTGTAATTTTGTTCCCCCTTTGCTTTCTGCCTGCTCTGGGCCCTGCCAGAACACCCTGATTTACAGGTGACAGCTCTGGCTGTTTTTCAGGCGAGGCTCTCTAAATATAAGAGTGTGAAACCTGTCCTGCTGCCAGCAGCTCTGAGAATTCAACTCTCAGGAGTTGAAGCATGAGGCAGAGTGCTGGGTGCTTTGTGACTCAAATGTCACTCAGAAAAGCCACCCTCCCTTCTTTCCCTGGGGGGAATTTTTCCTTGTATTCCACAGAATATCCCCTCCTGCAGCTGGAGGAATTAAAGCAAACCAAGGCTGTTTCTTTGCTCCTTCCCTGCCCCCAGGTCCCTTTGTGTCCTGTCAGGGGAGGGCTGGGGGTCAGGAGGGAGATGTTTATTGACCAAGGGGTTTAGTGACAGAGCTCTGCCTCAGCTTGTCCTCCCATCGAGAAAAGGTAGAGAAAATGAGCCAAATTAATCCCATGGCAGGGATACAGCCCAGCCTGCTGATTAACGAGATGATAATTATGTCTGAAAATTGGGGAAAGCCTTAATTGACAGCTTGAGCAGAACTCAGCCTGTGCCCTGAGCTCTGGCTGACAGAGAGAAGTTGTTTTCTGTGTGATGATACTGCTGTGCATCTGTCTGTTCCTGGCTTCGGTGGTGCTTTTTTGGATGCAGTTAGAAAAATGTGGACCTTTGTCTGTCAATGTCTTAAAGCTCAGCAGCATTAATTTGGATTTAAATATCCCCATTCTCACAGAAATCATAGTTCTGTCATTATAAAACTCTGGGTTTGCCCATTTTCCCCATCACAAAAGGGTGGTTGTTTGAGGGAGGGGTTTCTGACACTCTGCTCTCCAAAGGGGGCTCCTCTGGTGTCCCAGCAACCTGAGGCTGAGTTAGACCTGGTTGGACTGAGCAGGCTGGAGCTGCTGCTGCCACACCAGTGGCTCTGCTGCTGCTGCAGAGCTGGATGGAGGGGGCAGCTTCTGGTGTACAAAGGAGGCTTCTTGATTTGAGTTTTGGACTGAATCAGAGAATCTCGCATTGGTTTGGGTTGGATGGCACCTTAAAGCCCACCCAGTGCCACCCCTGCCATGGGCAGGGACACCTCCCACTGTCCCAGGTTGCTCTGAGCTCCATCCAACCTGGCCTTGAAGAAAAGGGCACAAAAGTGCTTGGCTGTAAATGCTGGGATGCATCTCCAGTGCTTCCCTGTGCTGCTGGAGGTGATGCCCTTTGGGCGGCTGTGGGGAGGGTCCGAGGCCCCCTCCTCCCTGAGTGCCTGTGTTCTGCTGCCAAACTCCCACAGGATCATGGCTGCAGCTTTTTCTTTTATATCCTTCAAGTTTTGCAGGGAAAATCCACTGCAGTGTCCTCCAGGGCCTCTGGATCAACTTGTGATCAAGTGTGAAAACTGCAGCCGAGGTCTTGTGGCACGTGGGCAAATGAGGAGCTGGGGCTGTGTGTTGTGAAAGAATGGAAATGGGTCTCAGAAGAATGGAAATGGGTCTCTGGACATTAAACTTCACCAGAACCTCTGAGTTGAAAAGAATTTCCAGAGCTGAGGACTGTGAAGTGGCCTGGCTGACTGCCCAGAGCAGGTTGGATATTGAGGGCTTTGCAAAGCTCTGCAGGCACTGAATTTCCAGGAAGGATGGTCAGGTGCAAACTCTGCATCCTTGGAAAGCGCAGGCTGTATGTACACGTCTTGAACCCAGGGCTGTCCTCAAATCACAATATCCTCAGTGGCTTGCTACAGACCTGTTGGAAATGTGGAATTCCATCCCTTTGGCAGCAAGGAACCTTCAGGAGAGCCTGGAACAGCAGGGCCTTGCTGCCATCTCATCCCAGCTTTGGTTCAAACCAGATGCACTTGACTGCTTTGGCTCCTGTCAGTGTGAAGGGAACCCTTGCAAGAGGCAAAGTCAGTTAAAAGTAAAGGGTTTGAGATGGAAAACTCTGCTTTTGTGCTGTGTAACTCTTAAAGGCCTGATGACATTTAAGTGAAAATCAGTGGATTTTGTGAAAATCAGTGGATTTTATGAAAATCAGGTTGACATGGTGGTGAAGGTGTGGTCAGGTGTGAGGTCAGGAAGCTGCAGCCTGACCTTGCACACCCAAACATTCCTCCTGGGGCTGCTCTGGAGGGTGCCAGGTGTCTGTGTGCCCTGGGCAGGGGCTCTGCTTGGCCCCCAGCCCAAGGGGAGCTGCTCAGCTCCACCCCACGAGCAGGTGAAGGTCCCCGGGGACCCCAGGCTACGGCAGGGCAGGGGGAGGCTGGGGCTCCTCAGGAGAGCCAGGGCAGAGTCCTGGATGGTTCCCTTTGGATGCCAATCCATCAGAGACACCACCAGGGATGGTCACTGGTGCTTTTGTGCGTGGGGTTTTCAAAAACACTGCCACTGAAGCCAAGAGGGAAGGTGTGGGTTGGATGAGTTTTATTTCAGGAGAAAGAAGCTGAGCTAGCAGAGGCTTTGCTGGGTTACTCCTACAGTCCCAGGTGCTGCATCCCCTGAGGGTCTCTTTGGAAAGCATCTGGGGGGGAGATTTTTTGGGATTATATTCCAGGGCTGGCACTTCCAGCAAAGGTGCCTGCAGTTCAGCATGGCCAAACTGAATTTTTTGGAAGGTGTGTGTGCTGTAGGGGCCTGGCTCCTCTCAGGTGATCCCAGATGAAAGGCAAGGCTGAGCTGGCTTTGCAGCTGGACCTGAGCAGGGGAGGTGCCCTGATGCCCTTGGTCTGGTGATGGATGATTTCAGCCATTTCTGGTTACTTCAGTCGGGTTCTGTCTTTATCCTGGGCATTATCTACTTAATTTAGAGAAGGGAACCAGTGAATTTGGGCACACAGTGAGTTTGGGACCCACCAGAAGCGTGGGATGGGATGTGGATGGAGATCCTGGTCACTCCTGTCACAGAGCAGCTGCTGCCAAGGGTGGGCAGAGAGTGCAGGGCACGAGGTGAAGCAGAGATGGGGATGGGTGGGGTTTTTGGGGAAGGCTGAGGCTCATGAGGCTGCTGGTTGTACTTTGCAGCATTGTCCAGAGCTTGGTAGGTGGCTTGTGGCTTGTGCCAACGCCCTGGGAAGATGCCTTGTCCCAGCTGCACGGGGAGGTTGGTGGGCCAGGCTGCTGCTGGGGGACACTGGGGACACTGGGGACACTGGGCTTGGCTCAGGTTTGTGCTGGCAGCCCCAGGCTGGAGGGAAATCCCAGTCCCACCGTGGTGCTCCCAGTGCCTCGGGCAGATCCCGAGCGGGGAGGACGGGAGGTGTTGGAGCATCTCCCACTGGGGCAGGTCCTGAGCTGATCCCCGGGTGTGGCAGCTCCAGACAAACCCAGGCAGGGCAGGCAGAGGCAGCAGTGGCAGCAGCAACCTGTTCCTGCAGGGGCAGGGGAGCCAGGCCAGGTCAGGCCCAGGGCAGTGCTGGAGCATTCCCAGGGATGTCCTGGAGCCTCTCCTCCTGGGCTCTGGGATCATTTCCAGGCCAGTAGCCAAGCACAAGCTGTAAATAACAAAGAGTGGCTGATGATCCTGTCTCCTTTTGCTCCGAGATGTTGTCAGCTCGGGGCTTTCCCTTGGCATCTCCTCTCCTCTGCTCTGCCTTGCCCTGCTCAGCTCCCAGGGCTGTCCCCTGCCGTGCTCTTGGTGTGAAGGGGTCGCTTCTGGGGGTCTCCCCAGGGATGTAACGCAGGAGAAGCTGCTGGGTGCAGGCTCTGCCCTCTGGGTGATGTTGGTGTGTCCTTTCCCTGCAGCTTCTTTAATCATTTCTGGTTTGGGAAGGGGTAGAGATGAGGTTAGAGGAGAAATGTCTGGGATGTGCATCAGCCTCTGTCTCAGCTCTCCCACGTGGGAAATTTGGCAAATCTTGTCTGAGATTCTTTGCACCCAACACCCACAGCTCCACGGGAAAATTCAGGTGGTGGTATCCAAACTTTATCCCGTCACCGAATGTTCCCACGCCATCAATTTCCCTAACTGGGAGTGTTCTCTATCACATTGCTTTTCCCCCTTCACCATTTAGGACAGTCTAAAACCCCTTTATTGCCCTGTGAGGTGATGCTGTAGCAATTGGGCAGCACAGCTGAGCTGGAGGCCCTATTGAAACCCCAGCCCACATGAATATCCCGTGAGCAGCAGTGTTTATCCAGGATCAAACAACACAGGAGACATTCCTGCTGCCTGCACATGTCCTCCTGTCCTGGACAGGAGCTCAGCCAGCCTGGTCACACCTGGCTGGGTGCAGGAAGGCTGTTCCAAGGCAAACACCAGGCGTGCAGCGGGAGGCGTGGGCTGGACCCACATCCCAGGGCCATAACCCTGCTCCTTCTGCTCCCCCACCTCGTTGTGCTCATTCCTTGCCTGTCCAGTGCACAGTTGGTGTTTTGGGTGGGGGACTGAGCTGGATCTTTGCTCTACCAAGCGTGGGGAAGGCCTGGTTTGGTGGTGATGTGCAGAACCTGCTCACAGCTCCTTTTGTGTGGTCCTGCCCCGCGCTGGGTTCTGTGTGTGTGCTGAGGAGCTGGGGGTGCTGGTTTGGCTGTGGCCCCTCTGCCACACTCCCTGACCCCCTGGCACCCCTTTGGGTCGGTGTGGGAGCAGGCTGGGAGGTTTTGCTGCTCCTCTGGGGTGTATGGAGCTCTTTCCATGGGCTCTGTTCCTGCTGGATGAACCCCACAGCCCAGCCCCGGGTGGTGTCTCTGTGCCTGCCTTTCCCTCAGTGTGTCCATTTTACAGACACACGAACTACAGCCTGTAAAAGTGGGGAAAAAGCTCCACATCAGCTCTTTCTGTGCCTCAATGTGTTGTTTTGTGGCTGACCCTGCTGGTTTCTCCCTGGCTGCAGAGCAGCTCTCACCATCACCATCAGTCCAACAGGTCTTTGCTTGGAGCAGCTCCCTGCATCCCAACTCCTCCTGCTGGGGGTGTGCCCCTGTCTGACCCGGCTCTCTGGAGGGTGGGCTGAGCCAGAACTCCCTGGTGGTCAGAAACACTTGGAAAAGAGTTGAATTGAGCTATAAAAAGGTCTTTTTTTAAACTCTTTTTGCAGTGACTTTTCTCCACATCAGCCTGATGAGCTCAGTGGTAAAACAGGGGTTAAAAACTCCCCCTCGTGAGCCAGAACAGCCATTCCCAGGGACTACCCCAGCCTGTCAAAAGAAATTCTGCTGGAGCACAGAGTGTGCCCCTATCTGAAAGCCCAGAATTTAAACTGAGCCTTGTTTGGGTCAGGCTTTTCCTGCAGAGGAGCTCAGAGTGCACAGCAAAGGTACAGAGCTCTGCTGAGGCTGCAGCACCACCTTTTTGGGTATGGAAACACGTTTTTTCCCCTAAAAACACATCAGGTTCCTATTTATAACTCCAGGAAGAGTGTCCTCAGGGCTGTGCTGCTGTGGGGAGGATGGATCATTGTTTTTAGGGAGCAAATTCCTGCTGCTCTGCACACCCAGAGCCCCTCTGACATGGACAGGAGCTGCAGGAGGGGTGGTGGTGCACGTTCCTGGGATCAGTGCAGAAACCACTGAAAATACACTTTTCATCCCTCCCTCTGCCCCTGCAACTTGATCAAAAGATAATCAGCAGCAACTTGTGTCTTGAAATGCTCTCATTCTTTAAAACCCTCTCTTGGAGCTCCGAGGTTTTTGGTTTTAATTCATGGTGGGACCTTGGGAGAAACGTTCACTGGCAGCTCTGTCCTCCTGTGTCTCTTCCAGCTCAGGATATTCCATGATTCTGTGGCTTGGCCTCTGCTTCCTGTGTGAAATGATTCATAAAACATCTCAGGAATAGGATTTAGCATCACTCTGTGAATTGGGGTTTCCACATCTATAACCCCAATCTCTGCCCTTTAAGAGGACCCTGCCCTGCCTCCACTGCCCTCCACAGCAGCCACTTCTTGTCTTTGTCTGTTCTGAGGGCAGCTGAATCCTGCCGCTCCTCCCCTGGGATTGCCCCTTGCATGGGGGACTCACAAATCCATGGATATTCCCAGCAAAACCTTGCTTGAGGAGTGGCTGCTCCATCCCTCTGTTCTTCCTTTCTTGCCTGCAGGCAAGTCCAGAGCTTGCTACAGACCCTCTGGAAATGTGGAATTCCATCCCTTTGGCAGCAAGGAACCTTCAGGAGAGCCTGGAACAGCAGGGCCTTGCTGCCATCTCATCCCAGCTTTGGTTCAAACCAGATGCACTTGACTGCTTTGGCTCCTGTCAGTGTGAAGGGAACCCTTGCAAGAGGCAAAGTCAGTTAAAAGTGTTTGAGATGGAAAACTCTGGTTTTTTGCTGTGTAACTCTTAAAGGCCTGATGATATTTAAGTGAAATCAGCAGATTTTTATGAAAATTCTGTATCCAAAAACACTGATTCCAATGATGTCATTTTCCAAGATCTGTCTGAATGCATCTTCCTTTTCTGTGTGATTTTTTTCTTGGATTTTCTGCTTTGAAGTCTCCCTTGGACAGACATCTTCCCAAGCAGGGTCTGTCTAATCACTTCAGCCAATTCTGCAGCCTTTGGCTCTCTTGTGAGGTGCAGGACTTGGGAGATGGAGGGGTTTGGAAGGAAAGTTCAGTCTCAGCAATCTGGCACTGGGAAGATCTCTGGGCGGGCTGGTCCTGCTGGTGCTGCCTGAGCCTTTGGTCAGGAAGAATTCCTGATTTCCATCCCACCACCTTTCCCTTCCCTCTGTTTCCTGGTGTAGCCCTGGCCTGCAGCTCCTCCTTGCCCAGTGCATCCCACCCTGTGCTCCAGCCCAGAAATAAAGGCACAGAGGCTGGAAATGATGGCCAGCACCTGTTCCTGATGGATTATTTGAACCTCGATGCTGTTCCTCGGTGCTGCCTGGCCCCCACGGCCACAGCAAAGCCATGGCTGGTCCCAGCACAGCCCTTGGCTGCAGGGAGCATCCTTTGGTGTCACCACAGCCATCCTTCCCTGCGAGGGGACGAGCCAGGAGCACCTGGCCGTGCTCTCAGGGGCTCTCTTTGGGTTGCAGGGGATGTGCTGCCCTCGGCCAACGTGGGGCTGCCCGGACACCTCATCCCACGCCAGCCACCCCGGCCTGCCTATGTCACCCACACTGGGCCCCTGGTCAGGCTGCTGCTCCTGCAGGAGGGGCAGGGGCAGGGGCAGGGCCAGGCTGCAGCCCCCCAGCCAGCAGGGACGGAGCCCAGCACGGAGCCTGGAGGAGCTGGTGGGCAGGAGGAGCCCCGGGTGCGGCGCAGAGGAAGCGACACGGCCGGGAATGGGCAGGATTCCGTGGGAGTGCCCCAGGATAGCAGCAGCCTGACACCTTGGAGTGCTTGCCCCAGGATGGTTTTTGCAAGAAAACTTCCCTCCACTGTGCTGCCATGGAGCTCCCTGGTGCGTGCCAGCAAGAGGGAATGACCTGGCTGCAAAGGCAGCAAAGGGAAGGCAGAAGATGCTCCTGAGTGTTTCCCAGACTCCATTAAATTCCCCACACAAACAGCATTTAACTTCTGGAGTCTTTTCCTAAAAGCCCCATCTGAATGATGGCAGAAGGAGTGGAAATGCATCCTGTTCTCTGCTCTCAGGGCTGGAGCAAACCACAACCTGTGGTGCCCATCCTGCTTCCCATGGCAGGAATGGTTTGGTGTTTGCTGCTCAGAACTGCTCTGGGATGGAGCAGAGGCTGGGATGGAGATGAGGAGGGCTGGGATGGAGATGAGGAGGGCTGGGATGGAGATGAGGATAGCAGGGATGAAGATGAGGATGGCTGGGATGGAGCAGAGGATGGCTGGGAAGGAGGAGAGGATGAGATGAAGCAGAGGATGGCAGGGATGGAGGTGAGGAGGGCTGGGATGGAGGTGAGGATGGCAGGAAAGGAATAGAGGATGGCTGGGATGGAGATGAGGATGGCTGGGAAGGAGCAGAGGATGGCTGGGATGGAGATGAGGATGGCTGGGATGGAGGTGAGGATGACAGGGAAGGAGCAGAGGATGGCTGGGAAGGAGCAGAGGATGGCTGGGATAGAGCTGAGGATGTCAGGGAAGGAGCAGAGGATGGNGAAGGAGCAGAGGATGGCTGGGATGAAGATGAGGATGGCTGGGAAGGAGCAGAGGATGGCAGGGAAGGAGCAGAGGATGGCTGGGATGAAGATGAGGATGGCTGGGAAGGAGCAGAGGATGGCAGGGAAGGAGCAGAGGATGGCTGGGATGAAGATGAGGATGGCTGGGAAGGAGCAGAGGATGGCAGGGAAGGAGCAGAGGATGGCTGGGATGAAGATGAGGATGGCTGGGAAGGAGCAGAGGATGGCAGGGAAGGAGCAGAGGATGGCTGGGATGAAGATGAGGATGGCTGGGAAGGAGCAGAGGATGGCAGGGAAGGAGCAGAGGATGGCTGGAATGGAGATGAGGATGGCTGGGATGGAGGTGAGGAGGGTTGGGATGAAGATGAGGATGCCTGAACTCCCCACAACCACAGCCAGGACCCCCCTCTGCCCCCCTGACCCCGCTGGCAGCAGCCCTGGGGGGACTCTCTGTGCATCAGCACCCACTGGGGGTGCCGGGGGGAATTCGTGCTCTGGGAATTGGGGTCCCTGCTCCTGAAGCTCAGTGCTGCTGGAGGAGCTGGCAGTGAGAGGAGCTGAGCATTTGCTGCTGTCTCTTTTGCCCTGGCCTGGCCATAGAGCAGGAGCTGTTCAAACTGCATTTACCAGGCTTCAGTTGTGAGGAAAGGCTGGGAGAATTGGGATTCTTGAGAAGAGAAGCTTTGGGGTGACCTGACTGTGGCCTCCCAGTGCCTGAAGGGAGCTACAGGAAAGATGGAGGGAGACTTCACAAGGGCATGTGACTGGAAGTTTTGGGTTGCAAAGGTACCAAGCATGGAAAAATGCCTCTGGACTAAGCAGCTTTACAGGATTTATAGAACCTTCCAGTGCCTAAAGGGGATCCAGGAGAGCTGGAGAGGGACTTGGGACAAGGGAGGGAGGGACAGGACAAGGGGGAATGGCTTCCCACTGCCAGAGGGCAGGGTCAGATGGGATATTGGGCAGGAATCCTTCCCTGTGAGGTTGGGGAGGCCCTGGCACAGGGTGCCCAGAGAAGCTGTGGCTGCCCCTGGATCCCTGGGAGTGTCCAATGCCAGGTTGGATGGGGCGTGGAGCAGCCTGGGATAGTGGAAGTGTGGGTGAAATAAGAGGATCTTTAAGGTCCTTTCCAACTCAGGCCATTCTTTAATATCCATGTCTGGCACAGTTTTATCCTCACAAATCAACTGAAAGCAAAGCAATGCAGCAGCCAAGCTGATCAGAACGTGGTGGATGAGCCAAGGCCAAACCAGCTGGGGGACAGGGCCTTGCCCCAGTGTGATACTGGAGAGCTCCTCCTTAGGGTCACGAATTCAGCACAGACACCTTTCCCACAGGTGTTATCCCTTCTAATTCCAGATCCTGCTTCTGCAGAGGCTGCTGTGGGATTCACTGAGTGCATTTGAAATCAAGTATTACACTCGTGATGGTGAAAAAAAAATGGCATGTTTTTCCTATCAAAATGAACTTAGCTTGAGGAAGCTGCCCTGGAAAACTTTGCTGGAGTTATGAACAGCTTCTGTGATGATCAGGGGCATTTGCTGCTGCATCCAGCGTGTGGTTCTGCTGCTCAGCTCATGGGATTTTGGCTGCTGTGGGACTGGTGCCACTTGCCTGCTGGATTCTTCGGGGAAACAGCGTTGGGCTTCTGCAGCGAAAAAAATGTGAAGAATGAGAAAATGCGACAAAAAAAGAGAGAAATTACCACTTCCTGGGGCTGGATAAACAAATTTGTTCCCTGCCCTGTTCTGAGCTGGGTAACTCTCCCCTCGTGCCTGCAGCACGTCATGAGAGTGGCCTTGGTCCTGAGCCAGGGAATGGGGAAGGGAAGGGAAGGGAAGGGAAGGGAAGGGAAGGTTCTGGCTCCATCCCCTCCAGGTTCCTGGGACCCAGCGCTGCCCGTGCAGGGTTTGCTGGAGCAGGTGGGCTGGGTTGTGCTTGCTCAGGGCTGGGGAGAAGGAAAACAGCCCCTGTCCTTCTCCTGGCTGCACGGAGGCTTTTCCAGGGCTCGTTCTCTGTGTGAAACCACTGGCACCATTACACCTCCTCCTCTGGGAATGGCCCCCTCCTGCCAGAGCTATTCACAGGCACTTCTGTGGTGGAAACGCTGTAGGAAAAGTTTGGAATCATCCCTGAGGAGCCAGGAACGGGAGCTGAGGTGACTGAGAAAACATTCCCGGGTTTCTTTGGCGTGTGTGGGACACTGTGGGAAGGTGTCCCCAGCCATCCCTGCAGCAGTGGCATTCCAGGTGGGAGCTCTGGCGCCTGGCCAGCTCCAGAAATGATGGAAGTGGTGCTGTGGGCTGGTCTTTGCTCCCCTTTTCCTCACATGAGCTGATTTGTGTCTCATTTTCTCAGTTCTGTGCAGCTGGATCATGCCTGGAATTCAGGCAACTCGAAGCAGCCTTGGAAAAGTTCTGGCAGTACAGGCTAAAAGTTTCAAGGCAGCGAGAGAACTTATAATTTAAAAGATTGGAAAATGCATTGAGTCTTTAGTGAAGGTTGAAGTGTTTCTTCTCGAGGACAAATTAGAGTAAAATGGAAACAGGTGAAACCAAGTGTTGTGAAAAGCACTTGTGGGGAAAAAAGGGGGGAACCCACAATGAAGAAAGCAAAATAGAAAAAAAAACCAAAACCACACCAACAAAACTAAAACATTATGGCTCTGGTAATTCTTAAAATGAGTTTTTTCAGTATCTTCATTTTATGGGAAATGTTGACTTTTCTGTTGTTGCTGAAGATAAGAGGGACCTCCCCAGACCTGCAGATCACAGAGGGTGATTCTGTTCCAGCCCACACTGCTCCTGTGTTAATGAAATACTCAGAGGGCTCTGCTCTCTGACCCCTCACAGAGCCTGTGCCGAGTGCCAGGGGGCACAGCCTGCTGCCCACTGCCCACAGAGAGGGGGATTCTCTCCTGAGACACGGCCTGGGGTGGGTTCTGTGGGGTTCTGGTGGCTGAGGGGGAGATTGGCCCTGCTCATGGCGGGGGGGATGGAGCAGATGAGCTTCACAGCTCCTCCCAACCCAAACTGTTCCACCATTCTGCTGGGCTGGGAAGGCTGAGCCTGGGTGGCTGGAAGCCTCTTGGAGGAGTCCTGGCCCTGAGATGAGCCCAGGGCACAGCCTGACCTGGGCTTTGCTGAGTCATTTCTGTGGGAATCAAAGAGCAGGGCCAAAGCTGCCATTTCTGGGCAGGAGTTCCCCCTCCCCAAGCACTGCTCCCTCCTCCCAGCACACAAAGATGCTTTTTTCCTGTCCCAGCACTTGTGCTGGGAGCAGTTGTGCCCCTCCAGCTCTCGTTGTGTCTCTGCCTCAGTAGGAGCTTGGTATGATGTCAATGTTTCGAGTGGGTGAAGCAGAGGAGGCAAAAATAGACATTTAGACATTTTTCCAGTTGTGCCTTTTCAGAAAGGAATATTTATAGCTCGGTGCCTGAACACAGGCTCTCTGTGTGAATCTGCCACCAGTTCCAGCACAGCACATCCCCCTGGGACCCTCAGGGTGGGTCCAGGCAGCTGTGACCCCCTGGCAGTGGGAGCTTCTCTCCCTGTACCTGCTCCCAATGCAGGGGGAAGCACCCACAGAGACCTCGGGGTGCTCAGGGCGTGGATCCCTTGTTCCAAACTGTCCTGGCACTTTGGGGTCTGAGCCTGAACTTTGTGATGAACTCTGTAGAATAACGAGGATGGTGGTCAGGGGGTGTCATCAGGTCGCTCCTTGCTGGGTGTGAAAGGTCTAAATCACTACAATTCACTCTACCTGCCTTCCCATCCATGGAATTTGGGTGATGGGATTCACCAGATCGTTCTGAAGTGCTCTGAGACTTTCTCAGGGTGTTGTTCCACAGCTGAACCCCCTGGCAAGGTCTGACCCTGCTCACAAGGAGCTTCAGGGCACTGCTCTCTCCACTGCTTCAGCAGAAGGGCAGCTCGGGTGTGGGTGGCAGGTGAGGAGTTTGCAAAGGCCAGCTCAGCTCCTCAGGCCTGTGTGAGCTGGATTTTCCATAGAAATGGAACCTGTGTGCCACTGCTGGGTGGGTTTGGCCGTGCTCTGCAGTCTGGGCTGCAGAGCCCCAGTGCCCTGCAGGGCTTGGCTGGGGGCTGCTCAGAGGGGCTGCTTTGTAAGGCTGGGTCTGTGGGTTTTGGGACACTGGAGGCAGCGTGGTGAAGAGGGAACCCTGACTCATGTGGGGTGAAACTCCCAGGGCTTTGTGATGGGGAAAAGCTCTGTGGGCAGGAAGGTGGGGCTGGTACTGCAGGTGGATTCAGTGCCTGGCAGGATCACTCTGCTGGGATCCACGGGGATTTCACCTTTGCACCTAAAAGCCTTAAAGGAAGGAAAATCATCCTGATGAGCAGTGGGTTTAAAGCCTGGCCTGCTGTGGCTCTGAGGGGGAGCCTCCAAAACATCACCAGGAATCCCCATCTGGCCTCAAACCGCTTTTCCTCCAACCTTGGGCTGATCTCTGTCCCCAGGCTGCTGCAGTGGGACAATGCCCCCCTTGCCCTGGCTCTCCCGCGGTGCCCAGCTCTGTGCCAGCTCCTGAGCTCCCCACGCTCCCTGCAGGCTCCCAGGCTGGCTCTGCACCCCTGCCCTGCTCCAGCAGCCAGAGCCCTGCTGCCTCAGCACTGGCCTTTGCCTTCCTCCCCTGCACTGGCAATGCCCACAGAGGTTGAGCATCCCAGCCCTGCCCGCAGTTCCTGAGCTCTGCACCAACCTCTGGGTGCAGCAAAACCATCCCAGGGAGGTCACAGGCGTTGTCTGAGTCCCTGGGCACTGAGGGGCAGCTTGGAAATGTGGTTGCACCCCCAGACCCCACCTGCTCCAGGGAAACCAACACTTCCACAGGGATTTTGCTGTGTTCCTGCTTTTCCTTGGGTCTGAGGCTCATCTGGAGACCTGAGCATGGATGGGGCTCATGGAGGGGAGAACCTAAGTGATGTCATTTCAATCTTGCCCAGATGATCATTTGGTTTCTTCTCTCCTTCCCTCCCTCCCCATCTCCCTCTCTGGGCTGAGCTGGCTGCCAGCACAGCAGGGACAGGAGCAGAGCTGAAAGGCTGGTTGGGATTTCCCCAGCTCCACAGTTGGGGTGAATCCTTACACCCCTCCTCACTGAACTCCAAGGATGGGCTCCTTTATCCATCTGCAGTGGGTGGGATCTGCTTTGAGTCCAACCTGAGTCCTGCAGCGGGAATTTTGAATTTGTAGTTTGGGTTGGAAAAGGGTTTTTTCCACTTTTCTTGTCATGGAAATATCTCAGTAGGTAGATGAAACTCAGATGCTTTTTAAAATTCCTGTTAATGCACAGTAGTGCTCTCTCAAAGGTGTTACAGTTTCTTGTTGGAAATCTGAAAACCACAAACTGATTTTGGTTGGGTTTTGACAACAGATTTTCAGTTTTTACAGGGATAGAAGATCTCATTGAACCTGGAGAAGGAGAGAGAGACTTTTTCTTACAGCTTTAGTTGTGCTGCTGTGAGACTCTGCAGGATCAGCTTGGGAGCAATAGCACTGCAAAGAAGTAACTCCTCCTCTAGAAAACACAGCTCAAAGAGTCATAGAAACACAGAAGGGTTGGGGATGGAAGGCACCTTGGAGATCATAAATTCCACCCCTGCCATGGGCAGGGACACCTTCCACTGTCCCAGGCTGCTCCCAGCCCCGTCCAGCCTGGTCTTGGACACTGCCAGGGATCCAGGGGCAGCCACAGCTTCTCTGGGCACCCTGTGCCAGGGCCTCCCCACCCTCCCAGGGAACAATTCCTTCCCAATATCCCATCCAGCCCTGCCCTCTGGCAGTGACAAACCATTCCCTGTGTCCCAAGTTCCTCTCCAGCTCTCCTGGATCCCCTTTAGGCACTGGAAGGGGCTCTCAGCTCCCCCCAGAGCCCTGTGTCCTCTCCTCTCTGACAGGTTGCTTTTTACAGCCATCAGGAACCAGAGCCAGACCTGTTGCTCTCCAAACATCTGACCCTAAATGCCAGGAATACACCAAAGCTGGGATAGAGGATGGCACAAAAAGCTTTTGATTTGCAAGTAGAGTTCACAGTCCTTGCTGGATTCTGAGTTTGGGAAGGGTGGTTGTGCCCAGACCTCACTCCAGGACCTGTCAGCCTCTTGGGGGGTGCCTGGAAGCCGCTGTGGCAGCTCCTCTGTCAAAGGGTTCCCCCCGGCGCTGGCATCCTGGGCTCCCTTTCAGCAGCCTCAGGAGATGGATGGCATTCCAGCCACCCACAGAGCTCCTGGCAGCTGAAGGAGCCAGAGGCTGGGGAGGTGCAGTCAGTCATGTGCCCGTCTGCCCATCCTACACTTGGTGCTGCAGGGAGGAAAGAGCTCGTGGTGCTCTGTCCATGCAAGACCAGGGAATGCCAGACTGGTTTGGGTTGGAAGGGACCTTAAAGATCATCCAGTCCCACCNATGGGGCAGCCACAGCTTCTCTGGGCACCCTGTGCCAGGGCCTCCCCACCCTCACAGGGAACAATTCCTGCCCAATATCCAACCTCAATCTACCCTCCTTTAGCTTAAGGCCATTTCCCCTTGTCCTGTCCCTCCATCCCTTGTCCAAAGCCCCTCTTCATCTCTCCTGTAGCTCCTTCAGGCCCTGCAAGGCCACACTGAGGTCACCCCAAAGCTTCTCCTCTCCAGGCTGAACAATCCCAGCTCTCCCAGCCTTTCCTCCCAGCAGAGCTGCTCCATCCCTCTGCTTATCCTGGAGCCTCCTCTGGGCTCTCTCCAGCAGCTCCAAGTCCCTCCTGTGCTGGGCCCAGGGCTGGGGCAGCTCTGCAGGTGGGGTCTCACCTGAGCAGGGCACATTGCCCCCTAAATCTCCTGGCCACGCTTCTTTCTTCTCCAGGAGTTTGTACCTGAACGTGGTGGGGTTTACAGCAGGGTGGCAGCCAAGTTCAGCCCTGCTCTGATTCTCCCTCCTGTTTTCCCTCTCACCACACATGGATCCAGCAGCACATTTCCTGGAAGATGCTCCAGCAATTAAATCAGCATCGATCCCTGGGAGCTGGGGGTGGCTGTGCCGAGAGCTGAGGCCGTGGGGAGCTCTCAGGGGTGGGGATGGAAACCTGCTGGGGGAACAGAACCTCTCTGTGGCTGCCAGAGCCGTTCTGCGCCGTTGGCCAGGCTCCTTTGGGTAGATTAATGACAAAGTCCAGTGCTGATAACAGAGATCCTTTCCAAATGCACAGCCAGCAGGCTCCAGACCTGCTGATTCACTCCCTGATGGATAAACAGGGATGCTCTGCCCATGCTCTGTGTTTGGGGCATGCAGGGAAAGGTGCTGCTGTGAACAGGAGGGTCTGTGGCTCTGCAGACACAAGTCAGCACTTCCAGCAGGAATTCTCCTCCCTGGAGGATCCCAGAGCCTGAGGGTGTGGAAATGACAGGGTGAGGCTGTAAAACTGGGCGAGGCAGGAGGTGTAGGAACCTTGTAGGGTGACCTTGGAGCCGGGTGAGAGCAGCTGGGGTGCCCTGCCCTCTGCACCACCCGGGAAGGGGAAGGCAGGGGAAGGTTACTGCTGGAAAAGGCCTGGACAATCCACTGTAGGATGCTCTGTCTTGCATAGGGCTGTGGAAAAACACATCCTGCTTGGTCTGAGTGGATCCCTGAGAGCTCCTGCTCCTTGGGACTGGGGGATTTTGGGAACAGTTTGGTGCCTGCAGCTCTGCAAACCCCTCTGCCCCCACAGCCATGCAGTAGGGCAGGTGCAGACTCACACTTTTCCCCTTCAAAGTGCTTTCCATGCCCCTTTCTGGGGTCAGCACAGCTGGTTTGGGCACCTGGGTCTGTTCTGCCCTGGTGTGAGCAGGGCTGGGGTCAGCCCTGGCTCCGTGGCGTCAGTGGCTTTGGGCCTGTCCCTGGTGCCAGTCCTTGCTGGACATGAACACACACAGAGGGTTGGTGCCTCCTGGAACTGCTCAGGGCAGGGCTGTCAGTCTGGGCTCCCTGTGGAACCACCAGCTCTCCTCAGTCCCAGCCTGGGGGGGTTTCAATTCCTCCTCATTTCTGAGGAATTCAGAGCAGTATTGGTCCAAAAGCAGAGCACCCAACAAGGTGTCACTTTTTACTCAAACATCTGTTTTATGGGGGTGAAATAAATCAGTTTAATTAAAGCCAGAGCTCAATGGGACACTCTTCCCCACACGTGGCCAGGACTCCTCTGGTGCCATTCCCAGTGTCAGCAGCTCCAGGCCTCACTTGACTTTGTGCTGACTTTAACCTCAAACTGCTCCATCTTCCAAGCTTTGAGGACCCACCACGGTCTGATCCAGCTCCTGCCCTGCTCCCTGCAGGCTCAGCAGAAGCTCCAGCTGCTTCTCCAGCCTGGCATTGAAAGGTGGGATTCCCAAGGAGGCAGAGTGAGACTTCACACAGAGTGAACTTCCCTCCAAATTTCGGCCAGGCCCTTTGCTTCCATCACTGCAAATGAGGCAGATCAATTATTGTGAAACAGAAAGTGGAAATTACCGCTGCCCTGGCCTTGTTCCAGCCTCTCAGTTTGCTGGAAAACATTCCAGCTGCTGTACTCCACACACAGACTCCCTCTGGGATAAAAGGCATCCCGCTGCTTGTTTTCCTGCAGATCCCTCTGTCCCACCCCCCAGAACCTTGCCCACATTTGTGCTCCTGTTCCTGGAGCACTCCAGGTGCTGGGGACGCCCTGGGAGCAGCCTGGTGACAGTTCTGAGCTGTTCCCTGTGCTGTGTTCCCGGGCTCTGCACCCCAGCACAGGCACTGCAGGAACAGATTTTTCCCAACTAATGCCTTTCCCAACTGCTCAGTTTCTTTTCGTGCAGCTGGACAGGCTGGGGCTGGTACAAGTTTTCTGATGAAGAAGCAGAGCCAAGAGTGAGCCCTGCCTGGGAGGGACATTCCCAGGGTGAGCCTCTGCCCTGAGCCCACCTCCTGCAGGGAGGAGAAACCTTTCTGGGTTATGTCACAGGAGGGATGTGCTGAGAAGTTTCACTTCTTCAAACAGCCGCGTTTTGGACAATTTCCAGATGAGTCTGGTGATGAATAAGCACTTTTGCCCTGGAAAACGCTTCCTCCCCCTCCCTGGAGCAGCACAGTTCTCCAATTCTATGGTCACATTGCCTGGATTCCAGGCGAGCCACCTCCCCTCCCTTCCCCTCCCATCTCTGCTGGTGCTGATGCAGCTCTGGGTGGGGATGGATCTCTCTGGGACCCCCTGCCAGCTCCAAACCAAAGCCACTGCCTGTCCCCCAGCCCTTCTCTGGGTGGGGTTGTCCCTCTGGTCCTGTGGACAAGCTGGGCTCACCGAGTGCAGCTTCTCTCATAAAGTCACCTTACCCGGGGTTCTGTCACCTGCTCCTCTCCTTTGGGACAAACCAGGGGGCTCCTGCTGGTGCCACTGGGGCTGTGGGTGTCCCAGCAGCGTCCAGACCAACACCTCCCACCCCAGGGCTTGCCCTGACCCTCCAGGACGGGGGAATAACTTCTGCATATGCAACCTCAGGTCATTAAGGAGATATTTCCCCTGCCTCCCCTCTGGAGCATCCCACTGCTGTTGTCCAGGAATGACCCCACCGTGTTTGCAGGGAATTTGCTGGGGCTGGTTGGTCTGTAGGTTGTGGATGTTCCCTGGGCCTTGGAGGTTCCAGTTCTGCTTTTTCTCCCTCTCTTTCACTTTTGCCTCTTGGTTTTTACATATATTTTTGCATCTGAGATCTAAAAGGGTGACTGCCAGCTGGGGACAGCTTGCAGGGAATCATCCAGGCCTTTAGAAAAAGCAGTCAAGAGAAACCTCCCCTTAGATCCGTGCTGGGCACTGCAGGGTGAAGCAGAATATCCAGGGGCCAACACAGCTCTTATCATAGAGAGGCTAAAAATGGGCAGGAAAACACTCCCAGGGAGTCAGGCCCTGCTGCCAGTCCCAGCAGATAATTGTTTTTCTGTGGCATGCCTGGAGCATTAATGTGAGGGGATATTTTGGACCGAGAACTGGGAACTGATCCCAGCGTGCCGGAGCCTTCATGGGAGCTCCTGGCAAGTGCTCGCTCTTCTCCAACACAGAACATTCCCAAATCCCACTGAGCTGCCTTCCTGAGGGAGCAGGGCTGAGGACACGGGCTGGGGGTGGATCCATCCCTGTCCATGGACACAGGCTGGGGGGGGTGGATCCATCCCTGTTCCTGGGATACAGGCTAGGGGTGGATCCCTCCCTGTCCATAGACACAGGCTGGGTGTGTGGATCCATCCCAGGCTGGGTGTGTGGATCCCTCCCTGTCCATAGACACAGGCTGGGGGTGTGGATCCATCCCTGTCCATGGACACAGGCTGGGGGTGTGGATCCATCCCTGTCCATGGACACAGGCTGGGTGTGTGGATCCATCCCAGGCTGTTTGTGGATCCATCCCTGTCTATGGGACACTGGCTGGGTTTGTGGATCCATCTCTGTCTGTGGGTCACAGGCTGGGTGTGGATCCATCCCTCTGTGGGCACCCAGCCCACCCTATCCATCCCCCGTAGGGTCCCAGAGCCAAATGCCAGAGGTTTTCTCTCTGCAATGCAATCTCCCCATGAAACATGCGGGGTTGGTGTTCCTGCTGTGCCCTGCCAAGTGGCAGGGATGGATCTGGGAGCAGGTTGTGAGCACAGGAGCAAAAGGGACAAACGGCCCAGGCTCACCAAGGGTCTCCTCTGTCCCTGCCCCGGCTGAGTCCTGCTTTGGTGAAGAGGTTTCTGCACCAAACACTCTGGGCTCTCACTTTGTGTTGACTTGCAAGAAAAATGGTGTCTGAAATGCAAAAAAAAAAAAACTAAACAAAAGGCTCCTTGGCACCTAAACCCATCTGAAGGTGGGCCTGGGGCTGTTCTGTCACTGACAGGGCCACTTCTCTTCCTTGCCCTCAGCTGTTCCCAAGTCCTGGTGGCTCTGGATGGAGGGGAAGCAGGTACCTTTTCTCTGAGACAGGGAAAAATCACTTTTTTACCTTGTCTTTGGCAAGTGTTGAAGCAGGGGCTGAATACCCCACTCGGAAATTATCTTTCAGTGGGGTTTTCCTGTTTTTTCTTCTAAAATCTGCTCTGAAACACAGGGCACTGTTCTGGCCAGTGGGTCCAGGCGCAGGAGCTGTCCCTGCGAGCATCCCTGGTGTGGCAGCGTGGAAAGCTCGCCAGCAATGTGCCGTGAGTGGGGCTGTGCCGGGGCACACACCCGAGCAGCCCCGCGGCTCCTTCAGGACTTTGTGGTGCTCCACAAACATCCCGAGGGCGAGTGGGTGGGAGATGCTGTGCGAGCGGCTCCGCTCAGCCCCCGCTGCTTTTCCTGTTTCCCTTCCGGGCTTCCCGGAGCGCTCTGGGCAGGAGTTCGTGAGTGGGAAGGGCTGGAGGTTGGCAGAGCCGGGCTGGGCTGCACACACCCCCTGCATCCCCCATTCCAGGCTGCTCCCAAACAGCTCAGGGAACCCATCCCGTTTGTTCCTCACTTTGGGTTTGCCCTTGTCCCTCCAAGTTTTTCTTGCAGATTCCGACCAACTTGGATGGAATTTTTTTCCAAGCTCTCTTTTTCCCCCCCAAAAAAAAATTTCTCACATTCAGGGGGACAGAATCTGGGGTCTGAATTCTTTCCTTGCCCAAACAATCAGTTTTGTATTGACTCAAGCACAGCTATGCTCGGTGCAATCCAAGGTAAAGAGCCACGGAGCCAACAGCTCCATCCAAGAGCTTTGTGGTGTGAAAATGAAGGAGCAGACCCCGAGTGCTGCCCTGACCCGGACCTGCTGGACACCAGCACTGTTGGAACCCTGGATTCTGAGAATTTCACTCTTTCTGCTTTAAAAACTTATGATCCCCAGAAATACACCTCATTTGATCTTAAACCCTGGAAAAGACTTCCCCTGTAGTGTGATAACTTTGAAATTAATGCTGTATAGTTAAGGTTCTGTCACTAGGTGAATTATGTAGAAGTGTAGACATTTTGGTTTATGAAATATTGTAATACTAGTGTCAAAAATGGAGGGTTTAGGTGTTGTTTTATAACTTCCTTTTTTACCTTTGCTACTTCCCCTTTCTTCTCCAAAAACTTGTGTTTTCTGCCATTGGTTCTAAAGTTCCGCAGTGCGGGATAAGAAAAACTGATTATTGGGTTTTTATTGAAAATATCCTACGGACCATCTCCCTAATTGGACAATCTGGGGTATAAATAATCTGGACGAGAGGTGCTCGAGCCCATTTGCACCTTGTTATTAACGACAAAGCACTTTGCTGTGCCACCAAATTATAGATAACTATATAGATATAGATAATTATAGATATTTTATTAAATAAAAAAAGCACTTAATAAACATTTTGAGACCGAAGAAACTCTGAAGTATTTTTACTGTGTCTTA
Source organism: Climacteris rufus (assembly GCA_013398175.1). Taxonomy (NCBI): domain Eukaryota; kingdom Metazoa; phylum Chordata; class Aves; order Passeriformes; family Climacteridae; genus Climacteris; species Climacteris rufus. The sequence continues at coordinate 1,187,588 of VZRZ01002162.1, read as the reverse complement.
TCTCAAGTGTCTGTTGAAAGAACTCACAAAGAGAAGATGTGCCGTGGCAGGGCTGAAGGCTTTGGCCAAAATTGCAGCAGCGCACGGGGCGTGGGGCTGCTTGTGCAAGGGACAGGTGAAGGAGGGTGACCCCCGCAGGAGGAATAAGAGGGCACAAGCCCGAGGCGATGGCTCTGTGTCCCCCCGGGGCTCCCGGACCGTGCCACCCTGGTTGGTGGTGCCAGGGCTGCGTTTCTGGGCTCGGCTGCTCTCAGAGGCAGCGCTCGCTGTGGCCCTGGCAGCCTCACCCCGACCTTCTCACGTTACAGAGCTTTGTGTCCCTGCGAGCTATAAAAAGCCTGGAGTGAAACCCAAACCACAGCGCAGCTCCCGGCTCTGCCGGCGGGATGTTCCTTTTCCCTTCTAAAGGGGCCGCGGCTCAGGAGCGGGGATGTGCGGCGGTGCAGGGAGTGTGTGTGTGTTCCTGGGGGAACACACAGCCTTGGGGCCGTGTCTGTCCGCGTTCCATCCCCAAATCCCCGGGGAACGGGGTCTCCTTATTTAGCACAGGTCCTAAAGTTAGGCAGGACAGACAGGGTTATTTCAGAGTGTGACATCAGCACATGTCAGGAGCTGACAGGCTGGGGCAGCCTGGGAGAGTGGAACCCATGGCAGGGCGTTGGAACGAGATGGTCTTTAAAGTCCCTTCCAACCCAAACTGTTCTGTGATTCCATGATATTCTCCATCTGTGCTTCCCTGGGCATGAGGGTGGTCCAGATCTCACTGGATGTTTAGGGACAGAAGGGGATCCTGCCTGGGGGGGACCATTTGTCACAATTTCTGTGTAGCTTCTGATGCCTCCCTTTCCCTTTCCCTTTCCCTTTCCCTTTCC
>VZRZ01002162.1:1151563-1178821 GCA_013398175.1 Climacteris rufus | reverse complement strand
AGTGGAAATATTTGGTTTGGAGAGTGTAGAAACTCCAGCAGAAGCAAAATGTTTCTGTTCTGTCACTGAAATTAATTTCATGTAATGCAGAGCGTAAATTTTAATATTTTATTGTCTTTCTAGATTGTATTGCTCCACACACGTGCAGTGCATGGTTTAGGGAAGGCACAGGAGGGACAGGGATAATGGAAAGAGACTGAAGTGAAAGCCTGAAATGGTTTCACTGGCGCTGCTGGCTGGGAGGAAACGCTGCTCCTTGGCCAACACGAGAATTCCAGCTTTTTGTGCAGAATCAGAATCAATCTCTCCCTTCATGTCAGGGTTTCCCAGGCAATGGAAACTGCAGCTCCCAGCCAGGACTGTGCTGGCTGTGTTAATTATTCGTGGAGTCGGATGGGACGGGAGATAACTCCGAGGGAACCTGGGATAACATCCCTGCCTCGAGCCAGGGCACAGCCCCGGGGCAGGGAACAGGGAGCAGAGGGGATGCTCGGATTTTGGGCTCCTCTGAGGGCTCCAGTGGTGGAGGGGGAGCCTCTGGTGATGGGGGCTCGCAGGGGCACCCCCAGCCTTGGCACTGGGGCTCTCCAGCACCTGGGAGAGAAGCAATGCCAAGGATTTGTTTCCAAGGTTTCCATAAAAATTGCTGCATTGGCATCGCTGTTGGGAAGGGCAAACGTGGTAGAGGGGAAGAGTGAGGAGACCCCAGGGCCCCCCTGGGTGCAGGGCCTTGCTCAGGCCAGGCTGGTGCCAGCACGAAGCAATCACAGCAGTGGGATGCAGCCCCTGCTCCCAGAGCTGCTGCCATTCCCCCAAACGTGCTGCCTTCAAATTCCTGCCATGATCCAGCATTCCAGAGGAAGCTTTCACTCCCAGATAATCTGACTTTTACAGGGAGCACTGAGGTGTTTGTGTTTGTTCCTTTGGAGCCACCAGATCCTGCAGTCCTGTGGCTTCACCAGCCCCACAACTGCTGAAAAACCAGGGACCTTTTCAGGTCCTTGGGATCAGAGCCTTGAAAGGCAAGGGGAACACACATTATTTTATAGTTTCCAGAAAAAAAACACGTTTATTTTGGCATTGGAGACAACTTTGAACATCCCCTGTGCAGCCCTGGGTCAACCTGGAGCCCTGGGCAAGCTGCTTTGGGGAGGAAGTGTGGGTTTCACCCTTGGGTGAAGCTGTGAGTGTTGTACAGAGGACCAGAGGTGCCTTCTTGTCCCAGGATGGGGGAGGAAAACAGAGGCTGCAGTGCCTGAGCCTGGAATGCTGTGGTCCAGCCTGGATGCAAAAGCTGTTGGTGACTCCTCCCTCCAGCTCCTGCCTGATCTCTGCAGGGCCAGGGGACCTGTGCTGGGACAGCCAACACGGCCACAAATCCAAGAGATATCCCCCAGGTCTGCTCCCAGCTCTGTCACACTCACCCATCACAATTCCTGCTCCAGGAGTGACAATGGCATGAGAACTTTTCTGATAATTCCACGGCAACCTTGTTTTCACCTTGGAAAAACAGCACCAGCAGCACCTTCCCAAAAACCTCTCAAGGAGGAAAACAATTTTCTGTTTCTAATAAAGGCCTCCAACCTCAGCTGAGCAGGCTGTATTTTCATTTTTCTTCTCCACAAAAGTTTCCATTGTGTCCAAAAGCCATTTCTGTCAAAAAGGGTTTTGATGGAAAATATTTTACTAAATCTGTTTGAAGCTGATACAAAGCCTTGCCAAGAAAGAGGGAATGAGTAAACCCCGTGAAGCTGCTCCTCGGCACATTAAAGGGAATATCACCCAATTTCCAGAGCCTCTGGAGGGTTTTGGGTGGTCCTGGTGGAGCTGGGATCATCCCAGCCTCCGGTAAATGTTAAACTAACAAATAAATCTGCTTCGCTCAGCAGCCAGGGCTGAGCCTCTGAGCTGGGGTGAAGCTTTCTAAATATCATCAGGCATATTTTTTTTTAAAGGAAGGAAGGCTCTTAATTCCAGCATTCCAGCCCAAAATAGACATCCCTAAGAATAGCCCTCCCCCATGGCAGGATGCTGCCAGGAGGAAAAAGGGCTGAGGGGAAGGAGGAGGGCTTTTCCTGAGCAGCCAGGCTGGAACTGGGAAGTGCTGGCTGATCATCCCTGGAGTATCCAAGCCCACTGAGGAGGCTCGGGGCTGCTCCTTGGCTGGGTGGAGCTGCTCCATGGGGACCTGGTGGCCACCCTGCAGGGGATGTCACCACGGTCCTTCCCCCTGACACTGGAGCCCATCAGAGCTGGCTCCAGGCAAGGAGAGGACACTCCAGCCACGCTCTGCGTGTCCCAAAGGAGAGAAGCAGAGGCATCCCATGGGAATGGTGAGGCTGGGAAGTGTGAGCTGCTGAAGTCTCTTCCAGTGGGAGTTATCCTGGATCCGGAGCTGCCAGGCTGGAGGGATTTGTCTGGCTGGGGAAGTCTCTGATTCCCGTCTCTTCCAGTTTAAAAAGTGCAGTGCTGGAGTACCTCAGGCTCCATGAAGTTCAACCAGGGATTGGAGGGATGGATCTGAATTCCCACCCCTCTTCCCTAGAATGGTTTTGCACCATGTGAACACTTTTGACGTGGACATTCCCCTTTTGGGGTCACCTTTTCTGTGCAAACATGAGCTCTAGAGAGGAATCTTGGCACCAGAGATGAGTTTCTCACACAGCCTCATGACCCCAGAGTTGTGGCTTTAAGAAAACTACAAAATTCCATGGAAGTCCCAATGAAACAACAAAACCTGACAGCACAGGCAGGTCCTCCCGCCCCCATTTCCTTCCTTTCAGTGCTGGCGGTGGAATTTACATTTCCCAAGTTATAAACACCCTCAGAAGCCGACAGCTCAACATCTCCTGGAGCTTCCAGCTGCACCTTCCCAGTTCCTATGGATTGTACCTGTTCCCAGCACATCACTCCCACAGCTTTTGGGAGATTCTGTGCAGCTTTGGTGTCACATTTGGATTGAGCTTTTGCCCAGAAGTTCATAACTGGACCCTGGTGATGCTCAACACAAAATAACCCCAAGATTTTCATTAGCATGGGTCAGACACGCTCAAATATCCCAATTTTGGCTTTATCAAATTGCATCTTAGGTTTAAAAACAGCATTTTGAGGGCTGCATGTGCCTCGTGGAAGGTGTCATTTGTCCCAGTCCGTGTCCACAGGACAAGTGTTCCCCTGGGAGCTGGTTGTGATGATTCCCTCAGCTCTCGGGGACAGAAAGAGGAATTTTGGGGCAGAATCCCCAAATCTCCCTGCCGTGATGATATTAAATGTACAAGCAAGTGAATGAATTGCCTGTGTTTTATAGCCCAGCTGAGATGATTTATATATTCAGGTGGGTTGAAAAATGTTGTCTAAAACCAGGCAAAACCCATTGGGTTTGGCCAATTGCTCACTTTGCACTTTGGGCCCTCCTCAAATAAAGCTCCAGGTGGGTGTAACAAAACCACAAAACCCCAAATCTGAAGAACAACTCACCCAAACCCCTGAAAAGTCCCAGGAGCTGAATCTGATGCTCTGGAAAGAGTCAAAAATAATCAGGTGGAGAAATGTGAGCTCCACGAGGCTGTAAAGCTGAAACCTTTGGTGCTTGTTTGTGGAAAGCCAAGCCAAGGAGGGGAGCACACGCCAGAACTTCAGTGTGGGAAGGGCTGGTCCAGCCTGAGCTGGCTCCTTCCTGCTGCTTGCACACTCTGAGGGATAAACCCTGCTCAGAGACAAGAGGGAAAACACTTCCCATGGGATATGGATTCCAACACAGCTCCGTGAGATGAGCCCCTTCCAGGGCCTAAAGGGGCTCCAGGAGAGCTGGAGAGGGACTGGGGACAAGGGATGGAGGGACAGGACACAGGGAATGGCTTCTCACTGCCAGAGGGCAGGGTTAGATGGGATATTGGGAAGGAATTGTTCCCTGTGAGGGTGGGGAGGCCCTGGCACAGGGTGCCCAGAGAAGCTGTGACTGCCCCTGGATCCCTGGCAGTGTCCAAGGCCAGGCTGGATGGGGCTTGAAGCAGCCTGGGACAGTGGAAGGGGTCCCTGCCATGGCAGGGGTGGGACTGGATGAGCTTTAAGGTCCCTTCCCTCCCAAACCATTCCATGATTCCACAGCTGTTGGTGGTTGCAGATGATTAGGGCAAGCAGACCATGAAATAATTTCTCAGAAAAATGTGGGGAAATGCAGATTTCCTGGTGTGCTTTTCCTGCTCCCATGATATATTGCAAATGTCTTCTGGTTATTATTTGCTTCCCTGTCTTTATCTGGTTTTATCTGTGCTCATTGTTCCAAGGTGCAGTCAGGGTGGTTTGTTTTGCCCCGGACAGCTGAAGGTAAATCATGTTCCAGGGCCCCTCCTGCCCAGCCTCAGGCTCGTTTGTGGGATGAGTTTCTGGGTGCAGGACACCCCTGTCCAAGTCTGTCTTTCCCAGGCCTGAGGGTGGCACTGGGCAAGCCCAGCCTGGAGCTCAGGTGGCAGGAGAAGCTGCCATGGAGAGGGTGCAAAGCAGCAGCCTGGGGGCTGGAGGATGCTCTGAACACCCATTATCCATGTCCTGCTCCTCAGGGACTTGTCTCCATGTCAGGGCTGTGTGCCAGGGAAGGAGGAATTTGTGTGCAGGGTTAGGAAAACAGAGGTGGGTGAAGAAGAGGATGGGTGGTGTCACCACAGGGCCACTCTGTGCTGGGCAGGGGATGAGTCCTGAGGATGGAAGGTCCTGGAGCAGTGCTGAGGATTTGGTTGCACAATTAGAGCCTGTCTCCTTTGGGATCCCCTCATTAATCCCTGTGGAGTGCAGGTACCTGGCACAGCTTCCCCCACACCCCTGGGGAGGCTCCTGGACAAAGGGGCTTTGGGGTCATCGTGGATCTGTGCAGGCACCAGCCTCTTGTCTGACGGAATTTGGCCCAGGGCAAACCCCTGGGATGGGATTTGCAGCTGCAGCAGGACAAATCCTGCTGAGTGCCCACAGAGAGGTGGCTCTGGGGGGTTTGTGGCAGTCAGGAATGCTGTGGGAAGCACAGGGGCTGCGTCCCCGGGAAGCCGCTCACTCCCTGCTCCACTCCCTGTCCCCTCCCTGCTCCGAGGCACAGGACTGATGCAAAGTGTCTGTGCCTCAAATTGTGATTGTCTAAGGCCAGACTCAGGGAGAAACCATGGGATTTAGGGGAACACTGAGAGGCTGGCACAACACTTTTAGGGATGCAGGTGAAAATCGCAGCTGTGGACCTAAACCTCGAAATTGGAGCAAACTTTTCTGAGGTTGCAGAGACCTCAGTGAGTGTCAGCCTCTCCCCTCTTCATCTGAGGGATATCCATCTCTCCAAAACCTGCCAGAATTCACCTTCCCTGCAGGCTGCTCAGGATACAATCAGAAAACACCATTTGCTCCAACTCCTTGAAAATATTTGTCACTTCCAGGGAAGGAAACTCGTAAGTTCAACCCTGCTTTCCATTTCCCTCAGCAGGCTCCACGTGCTCCATCTGGCTGAGAGGAGCCAGGGCTCCAAGGATAAAAATGTCGTGTAATATGAGAGAAAGTATCAGCAAAATATTTATGTAATGAAATGTTAATGGCCCTTCTAAAGGTCTGTGGCAGGGCAGGGCAGAGAAGAGCCTCTCCTCTTGCTGGAGTGTCCCAGGAAGGGACAGATGCAGGAGGAATAGCACTCTCTGGGGCAGGAAAAATGGGCTTTATTGGGAAATTTGATCTGCCCTTTCTAGCAAAAAAAAAAAAAAAAAAAAAAAAAAAAAAAAAAAAAAAAAAAAAACCCACGACAAATGATACCAAGTCATTTGCAGGATCCGATCTGATCGCAGCTGTCTTAATTATTTTTCGGCTCGACATGGGAATGGTTTCCCTTTGTTTTGGAGGATAAACATCCTGCGTGATCCCCGGCCCCGGCGGCCGCTGCTGCTGGAAACCATAGCCCCGAGGGAGGGGCAGGGGCTGGGCTGGGCTGGGAGAGCAGCCAAACCCAGCATTTCCCTGCCCATCCAGCGCTGGCATCCTGGCTGGGGCTGGGACAGCTACAGGAGCCAGGCACCGATGGGGTAAGAAAGGCAAATCCCCTGAGAGGGAAGGACAGTTCAGATCCAGGCTCTAATTCCAGCCCAGTATTTGGCCAGGTGAGGCCGGCTGCTTTGTTGTCCTTATCAGCGTTAATTTTTTCATATCACATATCAAAATATCTCTTAAATACCCAGATTTTATGCCTATCAGAGCTCCCAGGGCCCAATCTGATCAAAGGAAATGTTGTCTGGAGTTAGACACTCCCTCAGGTGATCCCGAATAATGGTTGACACTGAGGTATGAAATTCCTGCTTCATTTGCAGCAGCAGAAACTCTGCAGGTGATGCCTTTGCTGAAGGGTTGAAATCAGCCAAGCACAGCCCAAGTGGTGACTGAAAACCAACTGTGGCCACAACACTTGCTGTGTTCTGTGTGTGTGTGAGGGACCAACCACCCAAGGCCACCTGTATTTTAGGAAGTTGAAATAAAAGCAGCTGGAATTTAAATCGTTGTGTTTTGGCCTCTGAGGTCCCCTGGGCAGATCATGGAATCATCAAAAGATTTGGTTTGGAGGGGACCTCAAAGATCATCTCATTGCACCCCCTGCCATGGGCAGGGACACCTTCCACTGTCCCAGGCTGCTCCAAGCCCCATCCAACCTGGTCTTGGACACTGCCAGGGATGGGGCAGCCACAGCTTCTCTGGGCACCTTGTGCCAGGGCCTCCCCACTCTCACACGGAGGGATTTCTTCCATAAATTTAATCTAAATCTCTCCTCTTTCCGTTTAAAACCATTCCCCCTTGTCCTGTCACTCTCTGCCTGGGTAAAAAGTTGCTCTCCCTCATTTTTCCAAGCCCCCTTTAGGCCCTGGCAGGGGCTCTGAGGTCTCCCTGGAGCCTCCTCTTCTCCAGATGAACACCCCCAGCTCTCCCAGCCTGGCTCCAGAGCAGAGGGGCTCCAGATGTTTAGGGCTGGGGTGGAGCAGGGGTTCCCTCATCCTCTCACCCAGCCTGAGGAGTTGGGTGTATCCCACAGCCAGTGAAGGAGGGAGCACAGGAGGAAAGGTGGGATGAGCACTGGCCAACCTCTCCCAGGCTGGGGGCGCTCAGGTCACTGCACCCACACCTCACCTGGGCTATTGGGGTGTTTTCCCTGCATTTTCCCTGCCCTGGCTGTACCAGGAGCTGTGCCCAGGGCTCTGCCAGGGCGTGTTGGGGATGCAGACACAGAAGGGTTCCACTCCAGGAGCTCAAACACAACATCCACTGGCTCTGGATGCTGTGTCCAGCAGGTTCACTGCCACCATTCCCACCAGGAACATTTCCTGGGTATGTACCCAGTTCAGAGTGCCCTGGGAGATGTTTTCCTTCCCCCTGAGCCTGAGCAGTGAGGCAGCAGTGGGAAGGAGCTGATGGAAGGGCTGCATGGATCATTCCCTGCTGGAGCTGCAGCAGCCTCAGGGGTGTCTGGGCTGCTGGGATCATTATGGCATCATTATAGTTCCCTCTATCAGCAACCCTACAGCCCAGGAGCACTTCTGCAGCACAGGCTCCTCTCTGGGCACGTCCTGAGTGGCAGCAAAAGGCCAGGGAACATCTCCTGTTTGTGCCAGGGGACGGTGCAGGGGCAGCTCCCTGCTCCAGAGTGCCCTGCCTCAGGAACAGTGTTTGTATGACCACAGAGGGAGCACCTGGGCAGTGCTCAAGGGCAGCTGAGAAGTGAGGAGAGAGATTTGGGGGGTTGGAATAGAGGATTTTTAAGGTCCCTTCCCACCCAAACCATTCTGTGATTATTTTATTTTTCTTTTTAGAAGCAATTTCCATGAATGCTTTTTCTTTTTTCATATTTGTTTTTCTTTTTCTCAGATGAATGTTTGTTTTTCTTTTTTCTCAGATGACCTTTCTGGGCTCTTTCACAGCAGGGCTGTGTGGAGCCCTCACTGTTTCCTGAGGAGCAGGAGCTGAGGTTGTTCTATCAGCTCTGCAGAGGTTTTGATCCTTTTGCTGTCTGTGGAATCGCAGCCTGAATACGATGACAGACAAAAAAATTACAGTCACTCCCCCCTCCCTTTTCCAATCCAAGCCCTTTGCCAAAGCAATAAAAAACTTTAAACAATGGCCAGTCATGACATAAACCAGTCATGGTGCGGCCTGCCAAAAATCACCTCAAGAAAGTAGGTCCAAAAATAAACAGTAACCTATAAAAAGCCCCACAGACTTAAAGAGTCTCTCCGTGTGTTAATTGCTTTCACATCTGGCTCTGCAATGAGTGTGCACAGGCAAGGGGAGGCCACCATCCCTCCCTGCAGCTGAGCGCTAAAGCAGGTGTGGAGCATCAATCACCACAGCCATCGTTTTTCCTCACAGATCTCAGATGCTGGGGCTCAGCTCTAAGTTCTGTGTTTAAATTGCCCTGAAATAATGGGGCTGTTAAGACACAGCACATGGTTAAATGCTTTCACGGGTGGGATCCTTCGAGGTAAATACAGAGAAGCTGCTTTCGTTTCCCTTTTTCTTCCTCCATCAGTTCTTGCAGCAGATTTGGCCTGGCCTGCTGGGGAAGAAGTCGGCCTGGGGATGGTTGGAAGCTTTGATGATCAAGGGGCTACAGCAAGGGGGGACACACAGAGGAAAACAGCTGGGGATGGCTTTGTGAGGCCTTTTCTGTGACCCCAAAATGTGGCCTTGTGTGAGCTTGGCTGGAAGGGCAAAGCTCCCCCAGGCTCCTGGCAGATCCCCCCACGGCCCTGCCTGCTCTGCCCTGGGCAGTGTTCCTGCTCCAGGCCATGTCTGGGCCTTCTCTGTGGCTGTGAGTCAGGGGTGTGCGTGGAACCGTCCCCTCCTGGCTCCCACCCCTGTTTGTTTGTGCAGGAGGTTGATTTCATGGGGTGAGAAGCCCCTCTGCTTTTTGGATGCAATTTAAACACACCTTCCCCACTGCCTTGGGTGGACTTTGCAGTGACACCAATGCAGAGGGCAGAGCCCAGAGCTCCCCCAGCCCAGGATGGACTGAAGGGGCTACAGGGAGGCTCTCCCTGAGCTCAGATTTTTATTCCTGATGGTTCCTGGGCACTGCTGAGAACATCACCAGTAAATGATTACATTTTCTGAGGTCACAACTGCTGTAATTACAGGAGTGATCCCAGTCTTAACCTTGGGGATGAGCAGAGCCTGCCCCGAGCATCTGTGGTTTGGTGGTTGTGACTCATCACCAGAGCTCAGGGAGGGAGCTGTGATGATTTATTCATGCCACATTTATTGTTTGGAAAGCTCAGTCAAACGCTACTCTGGTTAGACTGAATAATTCAGCTGCCAGTCTACTTCTGGTCTACTTTTGGTTTACTTGTGGTCTCTTCATTGGTTTCTCTCTCTGTTAAGAACCTCGTGTTCAGAGGTGGAAATCATTTTAGAGAATCCCAGAAGGGTTTGGGTTGGAAGGAGCCTCAAATCCCATCCAATCCCACCCCTGCCATGGGCAGGGACACCTCCCACTGTCCCAGGCTGCTCCAAGCCCTGTCCAACCTGGCCTTGGACACTGCCAGGGATGGGGCAGCCACAGCTTCTCTGGGCACCCTGTGCCAGGGCCTCCCCACCCTCCCAGGGAACAATTCCTGCCCAATATCCCATCCAACCCTGCCCTCTGGCAGTGGGAAGCCATTCTCTGTGTCCTGTTCCTCCATCCCTTGTCCAGAGTCTCTCCTGGAGCCCCTTTAGGCCCTGGAAGGTTCCATAAATCTTGTAAGGCAATTTTCTGTGCTTGATGTCTTTGGAACCCAAAACTTCAGGGCCAGATTTTCAGCAGGCCTGGCCTTACTGGAGGACTAAGGATGTTTTTGAGGGAGTCTGGTTCATCTCTCCTGGCTCAGTTGCAGGCCCAAGTCTGGGTATTATTATTTAGTTTGTCATATCTAAACTTAGGTGAGGGGGCTCCCATTCAGCCAAACTGGGCCAAACTGGGGCTCCTGGGCTACTGTGCCCCATGTATCTCCTGATCATGCCCTGGTTTGTCTGGTGTCAGGACAGAGGTCTGCTGGTGTGAAATGGCATTTGTGCCTCCACACTGTGGTCTTGTGAGTTTAACTCCATCCTTTTCCCAGAGCCCTTGGGAAATTTGGTGAAACACCTCCCTGGAGACAGGAGCCGATCCCTCAGCTCCCAGCCTGGCTGCAGGTGGGAGGTGCTGGCTCCATGACCAGGGCATGAGGGGGTGGTGGGCAGGCCAGGGCAGAGCTTTGGCTTTGCTTCCCTCACTGCCCGTGGCCACTTGGAGATGGCTCAGACATCCCTGAAGCTTATTGATAGAAAAGTCAGGGGCCAAAAACATCAGGTTCTGGGAAAACAATCACTAAACCTCCCAAGAATGTGAAAAACAACCCAAAAATGCATGAGACATACACATGAGGAGTGATTCACGTAGGTGACTGTCACGGATTTCTACAGAATATTTGGGTTGTTGCTCGTGCCTCATTCAGGGAGACAGGAGAGCTGCTCCCACTGCTGGGAAAGGAAAAGTTTCCCAACACCCAGTCTGAACAGCTTTTCTAGGAACATTGCCTGGGTCAGGCCTGCTGGGATCACCCCACCTTGAACCAGAGCAAGGCAGAGGAGCCAGGTCCTGCCAGGGCAACCTGCTGATGGATTCTGTTTTTCCAGCCATCTAACAATGCCAAGAAAGTGACTCAAAGGAGTTGGAATTACCCACACACTGGAATTTGGCATTGCCCCTTGTTTATAGAGGAATATTTGCCCTGCTGGGGCTCAGCTGCCACCTGCAGAGCAGGGAGAGGTGCCTGCCAACAGCTTGGGGAGCTGGATTGTCCAACAAGTGACAGCAGCAGGGGACATTTCCAGGTGTGCATGGGGCTGGGGAGGAGCCAGCACAGACACTTGAGCTTTTCCAACCATGGAAAAAAGACAAAGCTCTTCAAGGAGCTGTTGGCAGAGGGAGGGAAAGCCCCAGAGCTGGCTCTTTGTCCTTGCCAGCCTGCCCAGCCTCCTGTCCCTGTGCTCCAGGATGGGTGTCCAAGCTCCCAGCTCTGCTCCTGCAGCCCCAGCCCAGCTGTGGCACTGGGGGCTCAGGATGGCCACCCCCATCCTTCTCCACTGGCCACCTGCAGGGACCAGAGCAGCCCAAGAGGAGAGTCCTCAGCCTCTGTGCTTCATGGTCAGATCATCATTTTCACCAGAATGTGGGAAACCCAGGAAACCCTGGGCAGTCTCCTGTGCTTCCTGGCCAGATGGACCCTGCTGCAGGCGACTGCCCGTGGCTGTGGCTGTGGCTGTGTCCATGGCTCATCCCTGGGAGCCAGCCCTGGCTTCACACAGCGATAAAATCTGGAAGTCTCGTGGAATCCCTGAAGTGTCCCCGGACCAGATGGGAGCAGGTGCTGCCTGTGAGCATCCAAGACCTTCAGGGGACAGCAGGAGGTGCATGACCCACACTTAGGGGTGTTTTAATTATCCATTCATTAATGTGACTTGGGAAAATTATTCTGCTACTGAAGAGAGGGCTGGAGCATGTCTCCTACAAGGAAAGGCTGAGGGAATTTGGATTGTTCAGCCTGCAGAAGACTCTGGGGAGGGCTTAGAGCCCCTTCCAGTGACTAAAGGGGCTCCAAGAGAGCAGGAGAGGGACTGGGAACAAGGGCCTGGAGGGACAGGACAAGGGGGAATGGCTTCAAACTGACAGAGAGTGGGATTTGATGGGATATTGGGAAGAAATTCCTCCCTGCGAGGGTGGGGAGGCCCTGGCACAGGGTGCCCAGAGAAGCTGTGGCTGCCCCATCCCTGGAAGTGTCCAAGGTCAGGCTGGACGGGGCTTGGAGCATCCTGGGATAGTGGAAGGTGTCCCTGCCCATGGCAGGGGGTGGAACAAGATGATCTTTGAGGTCCCTTCCAACCCAAACCACTGTGGGATTCTGTGGTTCTATGAATAAACAATTGATCCCTTTCAGGCAGGTGCAGCATTTACAGCAGACAGAGGAATATTCAAACGTGTGTAAAACTGCCTGGGCTGGTCTGGGTACGTGCAGGCTCACAGGGGATGCTATAAAAGCTGGATCTGGGTATTTTCAGCAGGGCAGCTTCTGACCCAGTGTAATGCTGTATTAATAGACAGTGAGAATGCAGAGCTGTGAGAGACTGACAGCTCTTGGCAGTAGATTTTGTACTGGGGTACCTAAATGTATCCCTTGAAATTCCAGTTTAGCCAGCTTGGCCAACTGGGCTGAGAACTGGCACCTCTGCTTCCCATCAGCCCCACGTGTTCACCCTGTTTTATTTTTTATTCTGAGCTAAACTGGTGGAGGCTTCAGCACAAAGTGTCCTCACGTGTCCATCCCAACTGGATGCGCCCCAGCAGAACTGGGTGGGGACAGTTTGTAATTTTAGTGTTTCTGCAGCTGTTGGAGCTGTAGTCAGAATTAAGGAACCAGGTTTAATTACTCAAATGAATGGTGGTGGTGTAAATTGCCCATTTAATTCAGTGTGGTGCTCAGAGCTCGAGGGATTTGGGATTTTGGGATCACATGCTCTGTGCATTGGCAGCTACTTTAGAGTCAGTTAATTGTGATTTTCACTGCTTTACATGTGCCAGTTCTCCTCATCTTTGCAGCTGGTAGGCTGTGGGAGGTGGGTTTAGGTTGGATTTAGGAAAAGGTTCTTCCCCCAGAGGGTGCTGGGCACTGCCCAGGCTCCCCAGGGAATGGTCCCGGCCCCAAGGCTGCCACAGCTCCAGGGGCGTTTGGACAGCGCTGCCAGGGATGCCCAGGGTGGGATTTTGGGGTGTCTGTGCAGGGCCAGGAGCTGGACTGGGTGATCCTTGGGGGTCTTCCAGCTCAGGGTATTCTGTGATTCTGGTGGGACCAAACCTTGGCCCACGGTGATGTCCCCACTGTCCCTCTGTTCGTGGCACTTCCCCAGAAAGTCCTGCCTGGCCTTCCCAGAGCACCCCTGGGCCATTGACAACATTATCGAATTATTATTGCTTAATTTAGCAAATACTTCAAAAGCCCTGTGGTTGCCTCCCACAATTAGTGGTGTCCCTGGTCAGGCAGTGATTCATCTGAACAAAATTAGCCCCGGGCAGGGCGTGAGAGCCGAGTGGAGCTGGGAGCCTGCAAGGAGCAGAGAGCTGGGCTGGTCCCAGGGTGGGTGTCCTGCCGAGGGACACAGCTTGGCTTGATTCAACTGCAATTATTTTCTCTGGTTTATCTGTAGAAAAAACAACTGAAGCGCTGAATGTTTCATTTCAGGTCGATGAAGCTGATTCCTCACCCGGCTGAACAAGATGAGCGTTTCAAGTGAAATGAAAACGTGCTGCGCTGCGTGCACACAAAGCAGTTTGGGTTCTAGTTTCTGTCACTCTTTGGCAAGAGGCAGAGCTGCCCCGGGGAGCCCAGCTCAGTGTGTGTGTGCAGCAGGGGTGGCCAGGGCTCTCTGCACCTCCAGGAGCTGGGAACACCTGGGTGCAGTCCCAGCCTGCAGCTGCACGAGTTGGGAGAGTGAGGATGAACAGAGGCGGCTGTGAGAGGGCAGAAACACCAAGCCTGGCTACCTGATGAGCCATGGGAAAAGAAGAAAATGAAAATATTCCTCTGGATAAAGTGGAACACAGAAGCTGTCACAGCAGAGCTGAATTTTTGTGTTTCCAAAAGCTGGGGAGAAACCCCCTTGGATGAGCTGGAGTGTCCCCCTGTGCTCTCATCCCCAGCACTCGCTGTGCTCCCCCCCAGCACTACCTGTGCTCCCACCCCCCGGTGCTCCCCCCCAGCACTGCATCCTTCTGTTTCTGCCCTCCCAGGCTAAACCCAGAGATAACGGGGGAAACCCTCCCAGAAACATTCCCAGTGCCACTGGGTAGGGACTGGTGCTCGACACCCTGGTGCTGGGTGAGGACATCCCCCTGGGGTGCCAGCACCCCCACGCTGGGCACCCACCCACCCCCGTGAGGCTCTGGCTGGCCCAGGAGCACCAGTGAGGACACTGGGCTGCCCAGTGGGGACACTGGTTCCCCAGGAGTGGCTCTAGGATGCCCAAGGGCTGTACTGAGTGGCCAATCGATGGCACGGGGGTTGTCCAGGGATGGGATCAGCCTGTCCCAGGGTGGCACTGGGTTACACAGAGTCTGCACAGAGTTCCTACACTGGGATGGCTTGGGCTGGAAAGGACCCTAAAGCCCTTCTAGTCCAACCCCCTGCCATGGGCAGGGACATCTTCTACTGGACCAGGTTGCTCAGATCCCTGTCCAGCCTGGCCTTGGACACTGGGGTGGCACTGGGCTGTCCAGGGTGGCACTGGGTTGTTCACTGAGGGCACTGAGCTCACAGGACCATAAAATATCCCAGGCTGGAAGGGACCCATAAGGATCCTGCTCCTTCCAGGACTCCCTACAACTAAACCAGGTGGCCATGAGCATTATCCAGCCACTCAACACCTGCCCCTGGTTCCTCGGGGGCTGTACAAAGTTGCCCAGCAGGCCAGGAACTGGGATGCCCTGGGAGGTGTTTACTGGCCCCAGGCTGCCCACCCAGCTCCCTGTGTTGCCCAACAGCCCCTGCTGTGGCCATTATAGGGCGGTTCAATGGCCAGGCCAGGTCACAGAGCCCAGGCACGGGTCACAGAGCCCCCACAGAACGCAGCCCTGGCCACGGAACCCCCCGTCCATAGCAACGGGCCCTGTGCCGGTGGTGCCAGCGGGGCCGGGCAGAGCCAGGCAGTGCCAGCACCACCACAGCACCCAGTGATGGGCAGCAGCACCCCCAGGGCCCCCCAGCCCTGAGCTCACCCACACTCAGTGCAGGGGGAGCTGTGCTTCCGTGAGGAGGGAGGACCAGCACAGCAGGTATCCCCGCCTTCCATCCCCCAGGTACCCCAGCCTGGGTGTTCTGCAGCTCCCGGGCTGTGTCCATGCCCAGGGGTGCTGGAAACTCTCACCCTGGCATGGCTTATCCCGAGGGGGAGGCAGGGGCATTTATTTCATCTGGAAAAGCATAGAAAAGTAATCTGGTCCATTCCCAAGGGTTTTTTCTCTCCTAAACGCTTGTCTGTCGGTGTCTGAAGGGGAAGGATTTATTTGGAGGGGCTGGAGCCGGGGAAAGCATCTCCCACTCTCCAAATGCTGTTTCCCAGGTATAAAGAAGTGGCATGGAGGCAGGGGATGGCAGTGGCCTATCCCTAGCAGGGACAAAAGAGCTGGAATGTGGGAACCAGCACACCCAGGGGGGTTTGTTGGACCTGAGCACAGACATCTCATCCTCAGTTCTGCCAAACAGGCTCAGAGAGTCACCTTTGTGAAAGGTTTTGTGCTGAACTCGAGGCTGTGAGTGCCCCACTGTCTATCCCACAGTCTCCTTGGCCAGGCTGGATGCTGGGATGAGATTCCCTGGCTGCAGGGAGCCGTGCTGGTCTCCAGTCAGGCACTGGGGCAGCCTGTGCCAGCACTGAAAATGCAGTGCTCAATTTCCCAGCTGCAGGACAGGCACTTTCCCCCTCTCACTCATCCCTGTTTTCCTTCCATGTGCCCCAGCTCAGGGACCTGTTCCCCTGCATGTGCCATTCATTTATTTAATAGCTGCCTTTTGAGACTCTGCCAGCTGAGTGCATCAAACTGTCAGAGGCACCAGGGATGGCAAAGGTGTCTTGGGTCAGAGGTGGCGAATGGGCAGTTTAAGGAGATTTGTTGGATCATCACCTGGTGTAAAGGCTTGGCTGGCTCGAAGAGGGACACCTTCCACCATCCCAGGGTGCTCCAAGCCCCATCCAACCTGGCCCTGGACACTTCCAGGGATGGGGCAGCCACAGCTTCTCTGGGCACCCTCACCACCCCTACAGGGGATGTCATTAGATTGACAGGGAAAATGAGAGAATAATAGGAAATAAGGAATTAAAGAATAATGAAAATGAAGGTATAAGATCCGTGATCCTCCTGTGATTTGTTTGTCTCCTCATTTCAAGACCTGTCATAAGATATCAACAGCAAAGCTGGTATCAGATCCCTCTCTACCCAGATGCTGGGGATGCTGTTGGAGGGGATTTTCACTCAGGAGATTCAGGGTGCCCTGGGCACCTATTCCAAGCTGGGGGTGTTGCTGTAAGAGGTAACACAAGGGCAGGAACTTTCTGAGCCAGGTTTTCTTCTGCCTCCTTCGTGCAGGGCCCGCACCAGCAGAACTCCAGAATGGAACTCTACGGCTATCCCCTAAAGGCCAAGTTTAACCAGCCCAGACCACCGCCTCCCAAGGTGCTGCCAGCCACCAGCACCGTGGCTGCGAGCTACAAGAACCGCATTCCCTACCACCCCGAGAGCTTCAGCCACCCATGGATGCCCAACTCCTACTACAAAGCAGCTGCCCTCAACCCGACCCTGGCTCCCCTCACCGAGAGCTTCCCAGGGCTGCCCCCCACCCAGATCATCCCGTTTGTTTCTGAGAGGCCCAACGGAGTCTTCACCCGGCACACGCTGGACGACTGGCACAGGTTCAACATGACCAACTACAAGGAGTCGGAGACGGCGCGGCACAACGCCGAGCGCCTGCGCGCCGACCTCACCCGCACCATCAAGGACGTGTACCAGCAGGCCAAGAGGACCCAAGGGGAGAGCACCAAAAACCTGGGAGAGCGTGTCAACGACATAGAGTATTGGAAGTCCGAGCTGTGCATCGAGCTGGATGCCATGATCAGGGAGACCAACTCCCTGGCGGACATGCAGAAACGGCTGGAGAGAGCCTTGGCCGACACCGAGGGCCCCTTCCAGGTAAGGACCCGGCGGGAACCCGCAGCCCGAACATCTGCAGCCACTCAAACCTCTCGTAAAGTTCATCACAGCTCTGTAACATTTGTGAGTTTTTATGAAGAGCCCATTAGCTGAGTCAGTAATAAACAAATCCCCTGCATCTGCTGCGTCCCCCTGCAGCACACGCTGAGCACGTCACAACAGGATTTGTTTAACCAAATATTTCTATATCCAAAATCCTGCTCTGGGAGACAAAAGCTCGTGTCTTACTACGAGGCTCAACACCGAGCCTGACACAGGGCCCTGCACTCAGCTGTGGTGGCCCAGGGACACGTGGGCTCCCTCCCATTGATTTCATGCTGAAGCTGCAGCTTGGCTGCTCACTGTCAGCTAAACCAGCTGCCTCTGGCAGCTTTTTCGAGGCTGTGCCCACCTATAATTCCTTTTCTTACATTCCCTGACATGGGCACCACCCCTGGAGGGAGCCCTGTCCCTGCAGCCAGCACTGATGTCACCTGATGTCCCCACCAGGTTGCCCACAAGTGTTTGCTCAATCGGGAGAAGAGGATGGGCATCGACCTGGTCCATGATGATGTGGAGAAACAGCTCATCACAGTAAGTCTGGCAACACACATCATGTGTTGAAGTTATTTTTACCTAAACTCCCCTCAGCAGGTTTGGCAGCCCTGTTCCCTCACTGGCTCTTCAGGTGAGGTGCTAAATCCTTCCACCCCCAAAACCTGCTGGGGCAGGGGCTGGTGTTCCCACCCAGCAGCGTGTCCATGGGAGAGGAAGGAACTTCTGAACACTGTGTTGGAGTGGCTTATCAGGCTCCTCTGTCTCTCTTCGAGGAGTTTGTGAATGGTCCTGCCTTTCAGAGCCCTGCCAGCACAGGATCTCTCTCTGTTTATATGATACATTTCTATATCTATAGCACATTCTATGTATTACACACAAATACACACAGATAGAGAAGGCAGTGTATGCCTGACAGCTTGTCTGGTTTTCCCAGCTATATTAGTTGGTCTAATAAAAGATATTAATTACACTTCCCCCAGCTCTGCTTAGCTCAGGGCAGTGTGGCTGCAGCAGGGCTGTCACTCTGTGTGCTCAGGAAACGGATTTGATAGAAATCAAAAAAATCTGCACTTCTGCCTGCCTTTATAAAGTCTGATTTAAATCATGAATTAAAAGCAAACACGAGGAGAGCTGGCACAGCAAATGGGATCCTAGTGCAGGGTAGGGCCAAACAGGATCACTGCAAAAGCATCACAAAACTGGGAAGGAAGTTGCAGCCCCTGGGACTGTGAAGCCACTGCTCTCTTAGAAGATTTTTTGTTATGAGTCAGGCCCCGAAAAAATTAAGATTTGTTTAAATGTCATGAGGTTTTAGGAAAATTACCAGAGCTGGTATCTCCATAATGCCATTTTGGTTTCTAAATGTTTGGGATATAGTTAGGCTATGCTTTCAGCTGGTTCCTGCAGACAGGAGGGATTACAAATTCCTGGGTTTGGTTCAGATGCACTGATCTCCTGCCTCCCAAAACTGGGGCTTCACAGGTGCAATAGTGCTGAAATCAGGGGAGCTGAGAGCAGCACAGGCCGTCCTCCAGCGGGGCTGAATCCCTCTTAGAACTGACTCACGTCCATCTCCTCTTGTCCCACATGGATGGGATTCCTTGTGGGGAGGGTATTGGGATGGGGACGGGGATGTGTAGCACTGCTGGTGCAGGGTACCACTGCTCCTGTTCACACGAGGTCAGGATCCAGCTCCTGCCTCCCTGTAATGGAACGAAGCAGCCCTTGACACTGGTGGCAGCAAGATGAAAAAGCACCTGGGAACCCACCCTGAAAGCAATTTCAGAGCCCATGGCCATGGCCACAGCCCCTCCTGTCCCCTCCTGCTCCCTGGCCAAGGCTCAGCTGCACACGTGGGGCTGGGGGGCCCTTCCTGCACCCCCTGTTTGCTGTGGGGGAAAGGCCAAGCTCTTGCTGTGTGCAAGGCTGGGGAGGCTCGAGGGGAGCAGCGTCCAGGATGCCTGAGCAGCGATGCTGACGGGGCTGTGTTCTGCCTTTGCCCAGGAAATCAAGATCATCAGGTCTTGCCGGGAGAGGCTGCAGCAGTGCCTGGACACGGTGAACTCCCAGCTCATGTAAGGAGGGGCTCTTGGCTCTCGCTGCAGGGCTCAGGTGCTTTTGCAGCTGTAGTGAGCCCCCAGCAGACCCCTGCTGCACCCACAGCTGCAGGTGTAAAGCCTGTGCAGGCTCCATGGGAAGCAGGCAGGGATGCTCCAGGAGCACACAGCCACCCCAGCAGGAGCTGCAGGGAAGTGGGGTGGGGAAAAAGCCATCCCAGCCCTCCATCCTGACTGGGACCTGCTGTCTGTGCATTCCAGGTGCAACAAGGAGGCCCGGCAGGAGCTGGAGAAGGACTTGGCTGACAAGCAGATGGGCCACCACATCGACAGCAAGTGCTACCAGCTGAAGAACACCTCCAGAGGCATCCACTACTTCCGCGGCGTGGAGCGGATCGATGCCACGTGAGCACAGGGGGGCTGGGAGGCCAAGTGCCTGTCCCTGGCATGGAGCTGGGATTTCCCACCCCTTGGAAAGGCACATCCATCCTGCCTGGAGACACCCACATCCATGGGGTAGATTCCCTTCTCTCACCATGAAGAGAGAACAACCCTGTGCTTTCAGCAGGATGCCCAACACCTGGCGGGCGAAGTCGAGCCCAACTTAATTAAAATTTTAATGAGGGCTCAGAGCTCAGCCTGCAAACAAATGCAGCCCAGCACCTCTGCACAGCTCATTAAGCTCATGCATATTTTCAGAGATGTGTCAGTGCTTGCCTGAGTGCTCCTCACTGATGGAATGGCTGGGGGTTCACTCCTGCATGGAGAGGGCCTGGCAGGGAGCTGAAACGACACAGAAAATAAAGAAATGGAGAGCGTGGTCCTGGGACAGGGTTCAGCTGCTTTTGGGTGCCAGGAATTCGGCTTTGGCTCTGCAGTAAATAAACAGTGACCTAACCCAGCGCTCACAGAGAGATGCCCTTAGTGGCAAGGGGCTGAGGGACTAAATCCTGCTCACACACACACATGAAGTTTATGGAGAGGCATGGATTGATACAATTTTTCTAACAGTTTCAGTAATTATTCCCAGTGGAGCTCAGACATATTTAGAGAGGCAAATGGATTGCAAAGGGCTGAGGCTGAAATTCAGAGGGGGGTAAAATGTGCCGAGAATCAGCAGGTTTGAAATGGAGCTTATGTGGTATTTAAGCCTTTTGTTGACCTCGTTCTGGACTACTGCACAGGCAGGAACCTCATCCCGAATGCACAGACAGGGAATGGAGTGGGCTCTAAAGCTCATTCAGTGTGGTGTGAGGCTGAGATGGGCTGTGAGCAAAAGGAATTGATTGTGATCTTTATGTCCCCATGAAACCGGGACTCCCGGAGCACTCAATGCCTCAAACACGTAAATAAACAGGAGGCCTGATTGGAATCCCTACTTTTTATGGAAGAATCTTTTGTTTGCCTGAGCTGTCACAAGTTGTCTTCATGAACAAGCCCTCATCTGATAAATACCATTGAATTAACAGGGCCCAGACGTGTCACTTTAATTAAGAGCATAGATTTAATTGACACCGACCTACGGGTGGGCTCAGCAGCTCGGCTGTGCCACGGGCCCATCCTTTGCACCCCTCAGGATCTCGGTGCCGGAGACGTGGGCCAGGTTCACGGACAACAACATCTTCCGCTCGCAGAGCGCGCGCGCCACGTCGGCCAAGCTGCGGGCCAGCACCGAGAGCCTCCTCATGGGCACGGCCGACGAGATGTGGCGCCAGTTCAGCAAGGTCAACGACGCCTTCACTGGCCGCATCACCGAGATCGCCAACGCCAAGAGCAAGATCCAGACACACCTGGCCAAGGTACCCCCCGGCCCCGATGCCTTTTTGTCAGGCTGGCAGGAAATGGAAAAACTGGAGACACAAGGTTATGGGGAAAAGGGGAAAATAGGTAATTTTATTCTGTGAATCCGAACACCCTGGGCAGGGGAGGATGGGCTGGCCCCCCAATGGGTTCCCAGCAGTGTCCCCACGATGCTCCCGAGAGTGTGGTAAGACCAAGAGCGCAAGAGAGTGAACCCTGAGTGAGAACCCATATTTATAGTCAATATTATGATTCTATTTAGTTGACAGAAATCTCCCAATTAGGACCAGGCTCTGTTACATGTATGCTGGACATTGGATCTTGTGTTACTGTCGTGCTGCTAGCGTCAAAGAAGATACGGTGTTCTTTTGGTGTTCTCTCTTGGGGGACAGTGGGGATATCATAGAGGAAAACATGTCCCTGTTATGGCTAGGGCAGTAGGAATATACTGGGGTATGGGTCTCCTATCATTTACTAGCTTTATAAACATTGGCAGTGGAATGCTACAGAGTTTTCTACATAGGGAATTACAGTAACATAATGAAAAAGCAAAAATGGTTTCAGCATCAGCCCCACTGTCATTTCATCCCAAGGGGTGGTAGGGTGTCCCTGTGCTCCCTGCTGTGCTCTGCCGAGCACAGGATGGAGAGATCAGGGAGGGGACCTGGCTTGGACCAGTGGGACTCATGGGGATCTCCCTGGAAAATGGTCCAGACTGGTTAAATGAGCACAGTGTGGGCTTGCAGCCATAGAAACCTTTCCCTCTGTCAGCCAATGGATGGTCAGTTCTTGCAGGCAATAATTTTTGGGAAGCTGGTAATTCAATAAATCCATCACTGCTCCTAAACTTCCTTTGCTCCTAAACCTACTCTGATAGGGACAGGCACTTGCAACAGCAAAGAGAAGTTTTTCCCTGAAAACTGCTGGATCTGTGCAGAGTGACAGTGGTCTGAGCCCAGGGGCTGCTTATTGGACTCGTTTATTTTTCTGCACACAAACAGGAAAAAAAGGGAATGATGTGATCACTCAAGAAGATATTTTTAAATTAATACCCACGTTTCTGTTCCATGCCAGACACGGCAGGAAATCTTCCAGATCGAGACGAAGATCCAAGTCATCCAGAAAACCATAAGGGACAAAGAGGTTCAGCTGAAAGTGGCTCAGACCCGGCTGGACGAGCGCACGAGGAGACCCAACGTGGAGCTGTGCCGGGACGCAGCCCAGCTCCGGTAGGGACGGGCTGCAGGGCTGGCAGGGCCTCGGGGGGCCACTCAGGAGCATCCCTGCATGACAAAATGGCTTTTTTCCCCTGAACTTTCCTTCCCTAAGTGCCCTGGTAGAATCTAAAGCACTGAGCAGATGTCCCAGCCTTTGGGTGCTGGGAGAGCTCTGCACACACGATGGAGGCTGGACACCATGGCTAGTGCCACCCCATGAGGGGCTGGAATTTTCCCACTTGGGTAGACCTCATCTCTCCTGCCTCATCCAGGTGGCTGGATGTGTTCAGTTTTGAAGGATAACCCTTTACCCTCCCTTTTGTGGCCCTCCAGTACCTTAAGGGACTTATTAAAAGGAGGGAGAGGGACTTTTTATGCAGTCAGACGGTGACAGGGCAAGGGACAGTGGCTTTAAACTCAGAGAGGGCAGGGTCAGATGGGATATTGGAAAGGAATTGTTCCCTGTGAGGGTGGGGAGGCCCTGGCACAGGGTGCCCAGAGAAGCTGTGGCTGCCCCATCCCTGGAAGTGTCCAAGGCCAGGCTGGATGGGGCTTGGAGCAACCTGGGACAGTGGGAGGTGTCCCTGCACATGGCAGGGGGTAGAACAGGATGATCTTTGAGGTCCCTTCCAACTCAAACCATTCTGGATTCTGTGGTTCCATGATTCCATGATTCCATTCTCCAACAGGCTCAGGGAGAGAGTACAGAGCTCCTTCCCTGAGTTCCTTCCTTTTGGGTAACTCCAGGGAAGGGTGCACCCTATGGAGCATTAATTAGGGCTGTCCTCCCCTCCCTGGGCACTGGAGATCCTTTCAAGGACTTTGGGATTGCACCCCGAGGGGCTGTAGAGGAGCTGCCCTGAGTGCCCAGTGGCCCTGGGAGGCACCCAAAGCTCAGCTCCTCCTGGAGCTCTGAGCACAGTTCCCTTCTCAAAGTGGTTTAAACCCAGCCCTAGAGCTGGTTCAGCATCTCACACGCTGCTGGGTTTTCCATCCTTCACTTGTTTCACATTCCCTTTTCGCCTCTCCCAGTGTCCTGTTCTGCTGTGTGTGCACCCGTGGGTGTGGGCAGGAGGGTGAACCAGCAAACCCACAAACCCCAACAGAAATGGGAAACCACGGCTGCTCATCCCTGTTCTGGGTGGCACAGGCTGCTCTGGCAGATATGGCTGCACAAATCCAAAGCTTTGAAACAAACTTATCCATTATCCCAATGGATATCTCCACTGGAGGTCGGGAGGAGCTCAGCCCTTGGCTTTCCCAGGAACGGGGCCAGGAATGGGGAACTGGAATTAGCCTGAGTGTGCTGATGGGGACACCCCTGTGCCCCAAGGATGTGTGGATGGAAAGCACCCCCGTGGTGGGGCTGCTGACGGGGCCCTGCTGTTTTGCAGCCTTGTCAACGAGGTGAACGAGATCAACGAGACCCTGCGGAACCTGCACCAGTGCCTGCGCGCCTCCGAGGACATGCTGCAGATGCTGGTCAGCTCCAAGGGCGTCCTGGAGCACGACCTGGTGGTCAAGAACAACTCCCTGTTCATCGACCAGGAGCGCTGCATGGGCATGCGCAAGAGCTACCCCAGCACCGTGCAGATCCTGGGCTACGTCTCAGCAGGACTCACCTGAGCACCCCTGGCAGGACATCCCCACTTCCCCTCAGCTTCTTTGCAAATACAATTGTTGCAGTTTCACAGATGCCTCAGGATTTCATTTCCCGGTGTAAAATTCAATGAGTGGTTTGTTTGTTGCGTGGGTTACCAGGAGAAATAGTTTCCTTTTTGTTTTCTCTTTCACCGTGTGCCAGAAAGGAGCTGAAAATATCCTGTATGTCACCAAACCCACCCACGGGGATCCATCCCTTCCCTGCCAATCTGTGTTTTCAGGAGAACTGTCGCATCTTCCTCCTTTTGAGTGTGTGTGATGTGGAAAAAGCACAAGGGGAAGTAAAGCCACTAGTCAGAATAATGAGCTGCTGACATCCACGATGGATTTTTAATGGCGCAGCAGAAGAAACACAAACTGTCCCGGAAAGAGTTGTAGTTTGTGCTGTTCCTAAAATAGAAAAATGTGCATTTTAAGCTGATTTCTAATGATAATTGTCTTGCTTTTGAAAAATTGTGGATGTCATCAAAAATGTCAGTTCTGGGCTCTTAAAATGAGGAAGAAACTTGAAGAAAGTTCATTGAAGAAAATGCTGTGGGTTTAATTTCACCTCTGCCGTGTAGTTTGCTGACATAAAGAGATTAATTGGTGTTTGAGCCCCCCTGGCTGGCATGGAACTGTTTTCTTGCTGTATATCGGACTGATTTTAGCAACTATTGGAATTTTCAGAGCCTTCAATCAATCTGAGGCTCAGTGTGAAAGTCACTTTGCAATTTGTCTCCTTAGGCTGTGTCACTTAGACACACTTGAGTCTTTTAACCTCGGCAGCTGAGCTTCTGCTCCTTTAGGATTCCTGCTGCCCACAGGCTTTAGGCTGAGCTCAAGTGGCTTCCCCTCCTTTGGGAACACAGGGCACGGACCTCCCAGCCCAGAGTGGGGGCTCTCAAGGGCTGGGAGCATCTTTCCTTGTCTGACACCCCTCATCCCCCAGAGCCCTCTGCCCTCCCCACCCTCCCTGCCGCAGGTCCTGCCCCGCCTCAGAGTCTCGGCAGGATCTCCCTCCCCGGCACCAGCCCTAAACAGGAAGCAATTGTCTTTCTAACTTTTTTTTTTCTACTCGCACTTTTGTCTCATGAGACTAAAAATACATTTCCTTTACTTTGTGTGTGTCTTGGAGCCCGGGGCCCGCCGGAGACAGCAGCCACCCTTTCTAAAGGAAAGATACAACCGTAAGCAGGAAAAACTGATCACACCTTCCCTTTCTGCACTGCCCTGCCTCCCCAGAATGGCAGGCTGAACTCACCTCCAGTTTTTGCCAGCACCCTCACCAGCCCTCCTGCTGCTCTGTGCTGTTCCTCTCCCTGCGCTCCTTTCCTGAAGCCCTGGAGATTTTGGCTGCTCCGCTTGCCTGCAGCCCCACTCCATCTGGGGTCAGGGAGAACTCCCAGGCTTTGGGGCCCCAGGAGTTTGTTCCCAGCTAAGTGTGGGACAGCAGAGCCACCCCCAGCCCCTTCCTGAAAGGCTCCAGCTTTTGAGTACCTGGAGCCAAGCCCTGGCACCAGTGACTTTGTTTCACTTCCACCTTCGGTTTCGAGTCATGTCAGAAATATCTGAGCTCTGCTTTACGATGAGGGACACCAGGATCAGTCTCCTATCCTCTCCAATTTTGCTGTCAGAGCTCCCCAAACACTGATCTTTCCCACTGGCCCAGCTCCTTCAGGGCTCTCTCCTAACTGCCAGCATTTATGTGGTGCTGCAATTACCCAGCTCAATTTTCTCTTGCTGTCCTGCCCTCTCCATGCTCCTCTCCACAACATTGCCAAAGTTTCTTCCCTCCATTTGAGCCATGACCAGGGCAATTTCAGTTTCAGCTCCTCTAATTTCGTTCACAAATACTTTCCGCTTTCCTGCAGATTTCCCAGACATTAGAGAATTCCCAGCTCCCTCTGGGGTTTCGTTCTCTCCACGCCAGTTTTCCAGGAGTTGACGTATTGATGTTACTTCTTCTGGCACCCCCAAATCCTCCCAAACACTTTGATCATGGAATTCTCTGTGTGCTTCACTGTGAGTGTTTTTGCTCCCCTGAGGGGAGCCCACCCCACCACAAAACTCCTGCGAATTGGGAGCCTCCAGGGAGAGGGTTTGGGTGGAATTCCAACAAACTTGTGGCTCGTGGACGGGTCTCCTGCACAGGGATGGATTTGCTTTCCCTGACAGAGCTGCTGCTGAGTGAAGCTGCTCTGTTTAATCCCTGCAGGGCTGGCTTTGGGATTGGAGCAGCCTTTGATGTGTTCCAGGAGATGAAACAGCAGCCCTGCCTCCTCCTGCTGATGGCTGAGGCTGTTGCTTCTGCACCATGAAATGATTTCCTTTCAGAGATCACTTCTAAATCACAGCCCAGGCCCAGCATCCACCTTTCTGCCCTGCTGGGATGTCTCCTTTCTCCAGCCTGAGGAACGATGTGTCTGCTTTTATTGCTATTTATTTATTGCTGGTTTATGGCTGCCTTTATCAGCCAAGTTGCTGAGAAAGTCAGTTTGAGGAAATTCCTTTGCATCTTACAACCATATTCCACCCTTTGGCATCATTCCTTTTGCATCATTTGCATCATTGCAGAGCTGGGTGTGTAAATTAATTGTTTACTGACTGCAGGAAAGACAATAAATCAATAAAACCAGGACATTGTTGCTTTGTGTCAGTCCAGGATCCAGGTGAACACTCCAGGCAGGTCTAGCAAGAAATTTCTCAGCAAGGAGGTTTTGTTGTCTAAGAAAAGAAAAATCACTGAATATCTTGGGGGGGTCTGATATGAATTTGGGTGAAACCAAAGCTTGCCAAAGCCCATGTTAACAGTGTGTTGCATAACTGTGCAGATTATTGTGCTCAGGGGAGAGAGAATTCCCCAAACAGCATCAGCAGTCAGAAAAAACCAACCCTGAACTCATTGCTATTATGGAAAAAAAAAAAGGAGAAAACTTTGGCAAAATGCTAAAGGAAAATTTGGGCAGTGTAGGATCACAGAAATGCTCGTGCTGGCTCGGACCAAAGTGCAGCCTCTGATGCAGCCTCTGCCAGAGCCAACAGGAGATGCTGAGATAAAAGCACCAGAAGGCAGCAAGCACGCTGTGATATTTTCCCAGTCTGCTTTCCCAGCTTCCAGCAATCAGAATCTCAAGGACTTCCTGAGCTGACAGGGCTGTCCTTGGATTTAATATCCCCCAATGGATTTGTTTCACATGCTCTTGTTCCAGTTGCTCCTCGAGCCCGCGCAGCAGCCGCCGTGTCCCTGCAGGGCCGGAGCATCCTCAGAGCAGCAGTGGGGACCCTGGGGGGACTGAAAAAGGGGCCAGACCAGGCAGCCAAAAGTGTAAAACTCAACAGCCTGGGCAAAAATGTGGCTGGAAGCTGTTTTAGACCTGTGTCCTCTGTAGGTTCTGCTCTGTGCTGGCAGGAGGTGAGCACAGCTCTGACCCCACCGGAGTCTGTCCCAGCTGGGAAGCTCCGCTTGTTCTCTGAGGGTTTTGGGGTCAGTGGGTAAATTTTGGTTTCCCTGAAGTCAGTGGGATTTTCCCCAGTGATTTCAGCCTGGCTTTATCAGTGCTGACAACTGCCTTGGAGTGGAAAGTAAAAAGTTGCATGAAGTGGGTTTTGGGGCACGGATGCAGACAGAACTAAAATATTTTATAAATTCTCCTTGAACTGGTGGAAAACAAATCAGGAAAAGTAACTCAATGCCTTCAAGATGTTTTAGACCTTTTGTAATAGA
>VZRZ01002162.1:1125807-1147942 GCA_013398175.1 Climacteris rufus | reverse complement strand
CCGGGGAAGGGGGGGAGCGGGGTGAGGAGCGGCTCCCGGCGGGGCCCCGGGGGGAGGCGGCGGGGCCGGGGCCGGGGCCGGGCGCTGCCCCGTTTATAGGCGGGCGGCGGGCGGAGGGCTGAGCCCTCCCCGTGCCGCAGACGCAAACGGGGCGGTGGCCCCGGTTAAAGGGGAAACTTGACAGCGCCGCCGCCCGCTCCGCTCCCGCTCCGCCGCCGCCGCCAGCGCGCTCCGCTCCGCCGCGATGTGAGTACGGACCGGCCACGGCCGGGAGAGACCCTGGGGCTGGAGAGACCCTCCGGGGGTGCGCAGCGGAGGGGCCGTGCGGGAGCCCCCCCGCTCCGGGACCTCTCTGGGAGAGGGGTCAGGGCAGCCCCCTCCCCTCCTCACCGAGGGGGAAGATGGGCTGGGGGTCCCCCCCACGCCGGGAGAGGGTCCAGGACAGCTCCTGCTGGGGGTCCCGAGGGGAGATGGGCCCAGGGCACCGCTCGGAGAAGAGGGGCCGAAGTTGCCCCGTCGGGTGAAAAGGGCAGAGGTAGACGCCCCCCGGGGGTCGCCAGGGCTGATGAGCCCGGAAAACCCCCCCGGGGGTGGGGGCCGACAGAATCACCCACACTGACCCCAGGGTGGGTGGGCAGGACCCCACACTTCCCTGCGGAGCGGGGCCGGGGCAGCCCCGCGGGTGCGATGCGCCGGGACGGAGCCCTCCCGCCGGCGGCTGGGAACACATTCCCTTGGGAGAGGGGGATCGGAGCCCTCGGCGGAGAGGGGCTGGGGGAGCCTCCCCGGAGAGCCGCCCCCCGTGAGGGTCCCCGGGGACGGGGGCGGGAGGAGCCCCCTCGGTGAGTCGGCTCGGGAGAAGGGCTCGGGGGACCCCCGGGGCTACCGGGGAGCGGGCACAGGGCTCCGATCCCTCTCGGTCGGCGGGGCCCGAGGGCAGAGCGCGGGCGCCGGGCACTGCCCCAGCAGCATCCCCCGGAGCCGGGCGGGGCGGAGCGGAGCGTTCCCTGTTCCCCCCGCCGGCCCGGACAGACCGACGGACAGACGGACAGACACACGCACACAGTGCATCACCCCTGTCCCCCTGCAGCTCTGCCCTCCACCACCGCCAAGATGCTGCTGTTGCTGCTGGGGATCATCGTGCTCCACGTCACCGTGCTGGTGCTGCTCTTCGTCTCCACCATCGTTAGTGTGAGTACGGATTTTCCCTGGCTCCGGGGCTCCACAGGGCAGGGCCATGGCGAGGCAAGAGCAGAAGGTGGTTTTTTTGTTTGTGGCTCATTTTACAGCCTGGCTTTTAGGAGAAAGCCTTTACTTGCCGGTCGCTGGTCTCACTGACCGGGATTTGGGGATTTAGGAGTTTGTGCTGTCAGGCGTACCTGTGGGTCGCTTGGCTCTGTGCTCTGGTGGGTGCTCAGGGCATCCACATTCCTACAAAGGCTGCTGTAGCCCATCGCTTCATCCTCCCCCCGCTGGCTCACATCAGGGAGCAGCCTTGGAGCACCTCAAATCCCCTCCTTTGGGGTGATGCTGCTCTCCCCTTTCCTAAAGGAGCTCCACCTGCTAATGAGCTGCAGGACCGGGACAGCCGGTGTGTGCAAAGCCCCCTGACACGGGGCTGGTTCGGGCACTGGCTCCTCAGCAGCTTTGCTCCCCGGCTCTCCTCCTTTGGGGCTGTGCGTTAGGCACAGCCTCTTTTTCCTAACCCAACTTCCAAGGCTTAATCTCTGTGAGCAGTGGGAAGGCTGAGGGCTGGATGCAGCACAGAGGCTTCCCAGCACTGTCCTGGGGCTGGAGCCCAGTGAACACGTCAGCTGCTTGGGGAGAGGTTTGACTTGGCGTTAAGGCAGCTGTTCTGTGGAGCTGGTGCCTTCCAAGCTTGCTTCACCAGGGGCTTCTTTCCCGTTTTTCTTTTTCTTTTTTTTTTTCGTGTGTGTGTGGTAATAGTAGTGGAAAACGTTACCAAAATCTTCCGAGCCGTTGGGAATCACGTGGAAGCGTTCAAATATCCCGGCCAGGCAGCGGGCGAGGCCGGCCGAGGGGAGGGAAGCGCGGCCCCGCGGGACTCGCTCCGCGTTTGAGGAGCATAAAGAGCTTCTGTTTCTGTGCCGCTGGGGCCAAAGCGGTTAAAAGCAAATATCAGCCTTTACTTTCCAAACCCTTTCCCAAAGACAAGCGTGTCCCTGGGAGCGCCGGGCCGGGCAGGGGCGGGGGCTGCTCGGTGCAAAGCCTGGGGGGGCACGGGTGGCACTGGGGGGGACACGGACACGGGTGGCTGCTCCCCCGGCCCCTGCTCACGGCGTGTCTGTCCCGCAGCAATGGCTGGTGAACGGCGAGCACACGGCAGACCTGTGGCAGAACTGCACCTCCGGAACCATCTTCCACTGCCTGGCATCCTCCTCCAACGGTGAGTGCTGCCGGCAGGCAGGGCTGCTGCTGCCCGGGCCCTGCGGAGCCCGGCGGGATTTGCCTGTGTGGGTTATTCGTGATTCCCTGTTGGATTTCTCTGCACCCCGAGGTTGTTTCCTCCCACCCCATCCCCGTGGCTGCTCTGTCTGTCCCAGCTGGAGGAGCACGGCTCTGCTGGGCCCTGGTGTGGGGACAAGGGCTGGCTCAGCAGCGGGGACATTGCTCCCCCTGCCCTGCCCAGTCCCTGAGGCTGTGATGGGGCTCAGCACGGAAACCAGGACTGATGCCCATGGCTCTGCCCTCGGGCTGAGGGGCAGCTCCTGGCAGCACCAGGGCAGGGTGACACACTCAGCTGCACTGGAAGCGACAGCTCGAGCCCTTTTAGGGTGCTATCTTGTTTTTAGCCATTTTTTCCACTTGGATGTACAAACACGAGGTGATCCTTGGAGAACCTGTCACTGTCACCC
Source organism: Climacteris rufus (assembly GCA_013398175.1). NCBI lineage: Eukaryota > Metazoa > Chordata > Aves > Passeriformes > Climacteridae > Climacteris > Climacteris rufus. The sequence goes on along the minus strand of VZRZ01002162.1, from coordinate 1,145,066 downwards.
TGCTGGGAGTCGAGGAGCTGTTTTTGGCACACCTCTCTCTTGTTGTGGTTGTGAGAGGTTTTAAAGATGCACATGGTGTCCTGAGGACACTCTGTCTCTTCCCTAGAAATCTGTCTTGCCCTTGCTGCTGTGACAGGTGGAGTTTTTGGGCACAGCCCTGGCCCTGTGGTTTGCTGTATGTGCTGGGTGCTCAGGCCCTTCATGGGGTGATGTCACACGGGGTGACACCAGCCCTGAGCTGTCTGCTGAGGTCAGCAGGGGAGGAGCGCTTGCTGAGACACGGTGACACACAGTTTTTAGGGTGACCAGTGGTACCAGTGTCAAAAAGTCCATGTTCAGAGGGTCAGGCAAGCCCGTGCCTCAGTTTCCCTGTAAGACAGAGCTAATGGCAGTGGTGTTGTGGCCAGCATGGGTTTGTTAGCCTGGTTTTTGCTTTCCTGTGGAAACAGATTCTCCCGGTGAAAGCAGCTGTGACTCAGGCCGCTGTCACTGGCAGCACAGTCCTGCCCTGCTGGACACAGAGTCAGGCCACGTGGTGAGGGGGGGACAGTCCCAGTGACGGCACAAAATGCCTTCAGAGTGTCCTGCAGTGATGGGAGGCTGTGAGAAGGTTTGGGGGGATTCACATCACCCGGTCTTTGGGAGCAAACCGCTCGTGGGGAGGTGATGCCGATGCTCTGCCCTCACCTTCCCCGGGTGTGTCCCTGCCCAGGCTCCGCTCTCGCCGGGAGTGTCTCTCCCAGCGCTGGTCTCTGCTGACGCCTGGTGGTGTCCGGGCCAGCCGGGAAGCTCCTGGATCCCATCCCAGGCGAGGAGCCTTCTGGAGCCGTGTCCTTCATCAGCAGTTGGCTGGGGCCGGCGATTGCAGCGTAGGCAGCCCCGCTTCAGGGCCAGTCATGCGAGCTCCCAAACTGCTGAGCCTCTGCTTTGCAATAAAAGGCAGCGATTGCCCCCCGGAGTCCCAGAGCCGAGGGCTGTAAAGCCTCCCCAAATCTTTGGCTTTTCAAACCTGCACTGCTTTTTCTGGATGTTTACAGGATGCTCTGCCGGGGTGTCAGTGCTGAGAGGGGGTTGGGTGGTTTCCTGCACACCTGATGGTCCTGATGTGTGTGGGGAGTGCCCAGTGCCCTGTCCCAGAGCTGCTGGAGCCTTTCCAGTGATGCTGTTTTGTCATTAAAGGGATGATAGTGGAGATGACCCTGTTAAAAATGCAGTCGAGCAGCTGGGTTAGGTGGACAGCCCTGGTTTAGTGGGAGGTGTCCCTGTCCATGGCAGGTGGGGTGGAACGAGATGAGCTTTAAGGTCCCTTCCAACCCAAACCATTCTGGAATTCCATGATAAAGTGCCCCAGTGAGCTGCTCTTCAAGTAGAAGTTTATCTCAAGGCCTAAGCAGCTCTCTGCCAGCTCTTTCTTATCCAAAGATTCTGCTCTGTCTTCAGGAGGAGGGGGTTTTGCTTGGACAAAAGCTTGTGCCTCATCCACCCCGTGACAGGGAGCTGCTGAGGACCTGTCTTCATCTTGTGGGATGCTGGTGCTGCTGTAGGAACACCAAATCAGAGGATATTTCCTGGGCTCACATGAGGCTTTTAGGATCTGTTTATAAAACCAGAACAAAACTGCCCCATGGCCTCCTTGGCAGTGGGTCCTGCTCCCCCTCTCCCTGCTGCTCCTCCTGATGCCAGGGAGCTGCTGTTGGCCGCTCTTTGGAGCAGCACTGAGGACACAGGGCAAAGGAGCCTGAGCCACCTCTGTCACACCTGTTTCCTGCCTCATCCTTATACTCCCCACACTCCTTTCCTAGGAACATCCTTGCTTTGAAAATGAGGAACAATCCCACCCAAATACCACGAACCATCCTCACTGACATCTCTCAGAACACAGACTGTGCTGCAGTGGGCTCCAGACAGCCATAAAAATTCATTTCCCTGTGCCAAGGACAATGCTTAACAGTTACTCATGGCGTGCCAAGGTCTGCTCTGGGCTAAGAGCAAGGAATCCTCGTTGGGAATTTTGGCAGAAGTTTTGGTCTTTACATAGAGGCAGTTTTTGCTCTGGCCCTCGCGGTGGCTGTGCTGTGGTTATTCCTTCTTCTCTGTTTAAAAAGCAGTGGGACTCAGGAAAGGGATTTTGGGAACTGGATGCTGCTGGGTCACTGTGTTTGTTGTGGATGGGGACTTTGGGGGGTGGTGTTGCTGTGGTGCCCCTCTTGGTGCCAGCAGGGATGAGCCTCCCCTGTCCTGTCACTCAGGGACCCTTCTGTTCAGGTGACCTTTGTGTGATCCCAGAGAAGCTGAACTTTTAAATCCAGGTGCCAGCAGGATTTGCTTTTATGTCACACCGAGACAGGTTTTTTCTGTGCTCCTCACCTGCAGATCATCCCATGGGGATGGACCCAGGGCTGAGTGTGGCACTCCCAAGTGTGGATCCCTGGGCACGGGGTGGAGGCTGAGCTCTCACCTCCCAAATCCCTCTTGGCAGGGCTCAGTCCCCCCGGGTGTGTGCGAGGGCTGAGCCATCCCGCTGCAGGGAGGGCACCTTCCCACTCCTCCTCCCTGCACAACCGCCCGCTTGTTGCTTTGATTTTTGCATGTGCTCTTAGATAATGCCTTTTTTTTTTTCCAAGAGGCCAAGAACTATGGAAAAAATGTTGCAATCTTTGCTTCGTTTGCGCTGTCAGACATTCCTGGAAAAGACTTATCTCAGGAATTCAGCTCTGAATCCCAGGATCGTGGGTCGGCAGGGCCCTGGGCCAGCCCCAGCTGCACACGCGGCTGGGCCCGGCAAGCGCTCGCGAGGAGATTCCACCCCAAATTTCCAGACAGTGATCTACTTCCCTCCAAAAACGGCCTTTTCTTTCCACAACTGAATTTTTTATGCAGGCAAGAAGACTTTTCTTTTCTGCTGCATTCTGCTGCTCTTCCTCTGATTGTGGTGGGAGGCAATGGGAGCGTCCCTCTGTCCTTCTGTAATGTCAGGAGACGTTTTCCCTGTTGTCTTCTCCTGTGGACATAAAGCTCTGTGGCTTTCCCATGACTGGCTTGTTCACAGGCAGGCTGGTGGTTTTGGGCTTTTTCAGAGGGAAAAGAAAACCCTTAATGTTGGGCAGTGCCCAGCTGCCAATCCACAATTATTGAGTGCTCTGGGCCTTGGGATGCACCCACTGAGGTGAGTCCATGAACAAAGCCCAGAGATCTGTCCTGGACCACCTGGGCAGGCAGGGATGGGGCTCCCATGGCTGGGGCAGGCACTGCCCTGCTCCTCTGAACCCAACTCTCCCTCTCCCAGAGCCTCTTTACTCTCAGCTGGGTCCCTGAGCAGCACTGCTGGTGCTTGGAATGCATTTTCCTTGTGCTGGAGCAGGTGGGAAAACATTTCATCTCTGGAAGGAGGTAGAAACAGCTGTACCCTGACCCCCCCACTGCTCCCAGCAGGAATTGTGCTGCTGCTTCTCGCCTCTCAAAGGCATCACTGAGACCTCTGAACACATTGCTTTGCCTCTGTCAGCTCACCCAGAGTGGCTTTGCTGCATTTATTCTCCCCAACTTTTCCTTCCAGCCATGCTGGACTCACATCACACATGAGACTTGGAGGGATGGAGAGCTGGAGGTGCCTTTGACCTGCTATAATCCTTTTTGTGATGGAAAATGATGTTCCAAGGCTATTCACTGTCATGGAAGCCTTGAACTGAGGGAGGTTATTTCTCCATGTCTAATTCCATTATTGAGAATGAGTGTAAAGTATCTCAGCAAAAGGAGATGGGAAAAATTCCCCTTCAGCCCACTGGGAAGGCTGAGACTGCAGCAACAGGATCAAGACTTGGAGAAGGTGTCCCTGGTGACGGGGCACTTCCTAGCACAGGAGGGTGAGGTGGAGACAAGAATCAATCACCCCAGCAACTTAGAAATTCAAAGATTTATGGATCCAAAGATTTGAACAGCTTGTGCCAGGGCCTTACCACCCTCACAGAGAAGAATTTACTCCTAGGATCTAAAAATCTCCTATTCCAGGAGAATATTTTGTATTTGGGGCCAGTTTCTCCCATAACTTTGTTGCCTTCAATAGGAAAGGGATTTCCTCTGCTCAAAACCATTTTTTATTGTTACTTGTTCTTCTTACAAAGACCATCTGATAACGAGAGGTCGGGAACTGGTGCTGGTTTTTTCTCAGCTGCTCCAGATGTCTTTGGCTCCCATTTTTCCTGTGTAAGATGGGATCAGACAACTTTCCCTGCTGGATTGCTGCTCTGGCCCACAGAGGAATGGGAGAAAGAAGGCAAAATGTGGGCAAAGGATGGCTCTGAAACCAGAAGAATGAGTGTGGGAGTGCCCTGCAGAACCTGGTGCTGGAAAACCCTTCAAACAACATTTTTTCTGCCTTGATGAGACTCTTGGATGTCCCTGTGGGCACAGGCTGAGTGTGAGCCAAGGCAGCACCACTCCCCATCCCTGCTCCTGGTGCCTGCATTGGGATCACTGGGAGCTGGGACAGAAGTCCTGGAGGAGCTGAGCCTGCAGGGATGGATCTGCCACCTCAACACAGGCCAGGAGGAGGTCAGAGCCACCACAGCGAGGGTCTGGGCTTTGTGGAGCTGTTGGAAGGTGTTTTCTGTGGTTCCAGCAGCTTCCTGCTGCCTCAGCTGCATCAGGAGAGGCCTCTGCAGGACGTGGGCTCTGGTGGGATGTTGGAGTGTGGCAGCTCTGGACGTCCTCGCCTCATGGAATTCTTGGATGGAGCTTCAAGGAGGAGGCAAAGGGAGGAGAGCCGAGAGGAAAAGAGGAGGAGAGGAGAAAAGAAGGGTTTGAGGGGTTCATCTCCATCTGAAGGAGCTACAGAAGAAGACCAGGAGGTCTTGGGCAGGACTTGCAGCACCGTGTTCAGTCACTGCCTCTCTGCAGGTTTCCCTCCTGTGCATCCCCTGGCCCTCACAAGCCCCTTGGGAGCCCTTTAAAATGCCCCTTTCCTGCTGGGATTGCCAGGAACACCTCGATGCAGCACCCTGTGGTCCCAGCACCCAGGGGATGGAGCTGGGAGATTGGAAAGGAGCCACTGTTGGGTGCAGGACCTGCTTCTCCTGGTTTGAGCCCCCAGCAGCAGCAGCTGGGTGATGTCCGACTTGGTGCTGCTGCAAGGGCTGGGCCACAGCAGGAGCAAGCTGCAATGCCATGGAGCTGGATTTTCCCTGGACAGTTCGGTGGCTCTGCTGGACACACTGTGCTGATGTTCTCCCCAAGAGGGGAGGTGTTCCCTGGGGCTGTGGGGGGCTCTGGGCTGTGCAGGACAGCACCAAAGGCACCTGAGCTTCTCTGACTTCTTCAGTTACTGAGGGGCCTCTTCTGAAGCACAGCCCCGGAAAAGTGCTGCAGTTGAGCCGATATTTCTGCACCTTCAATTCACCCTTTTTCAACCCTTTTTGGGGTGTGTGAGTATCAAAACCACTGCAAGTCCCAGCTCTTTGGTGCAGCCTGGCCACTTCATAGGTGAGAGTGTCAGCTGGGCTCAGGTTCTTGGTCAGGCCTTGAAACCTCAAAGTCTGCTCTGGAAAAGCTCTGCTCAGAAAATGTGGCTTTTCCTGGCAGCCTTGGGCTGGTAGCTCTGTGCCAGTGCCTGTGCTGTTCCTGACCCTGCTGATGTTTAATTTGCAGCGTGGAAGCAGCAGGTTTCATGGTTGTGGGCATGAACTTCCCCTCCCTCCAGCTCTGTCTGTATTATATGCTACAGCTACCTCCTTAATGGATGTTTTCTTCCCCATAAGTGGTTGCTTTTTAAATGTACAGAGCGTCCACACTTGGCAAAGGGAAGACTCCTGTCTGTAAAACATTCCCATCAGCTGCAGATCCCAGCACTGTGGTGTTTGTAATGTACAGCTCCAACTCAGGGATGTCTTACGGCAGTGGATAAGCTGAGTGCTCAAATGTGTCCTTTCAGTTTGCACTTTATTTCTCCTTGGCTGTGCCGAAAGAGGGGGTGTGGGGTGTGAATTAAACCCTGGAGAGGCAATGTCTGTCCTTGAAGGCCCTCTGCTCCTGGACAAGGGCACATTTTGCCCTGTCCTGTCAGTCCTGTCTGGGTAAAACCTCCCTGCAAGCAGGGCTGGGGCTCTGCTGGATGGGGCTGGGTTGGCTGCTGTCTTTCTGGGGGATTCAACTCCAGTTTCTGCTCTGGGTTCCAGTTTCTGCTCTGGGTTTCTTTCTTTCATGCTGGATTTTAGGGCAGTGAATTGTGGTCTTCAGCACCCCAGGGGTAAAGTCTTTTCCCTGCTGTTGCAAGTAGTGCTGTGAGCACCTCAGGGCTTGCAGACCTTAAGGAAAAATCTCAAGTTTGTTTTGTAAAAAACATCTTGCTTTGTCTCTGACTGCCTGAAAGGGCTGTAAAGCCACTCCCAACGGGTCCTCTCCGGAAGCGGCGTGCAGGGTGTTATCTGTCCTTTCCACGCTGTTTCCTTTTCTCCTTCCTCCTGAAGAACAAAGATATAAACACAGAGCCGAAGAGATGCAGGGGGGAAAAAAAGGGATAAGCAACTGGCTGCCCAGGGGAAACCACAAATAACAGCCTGGGAGTAAACAGTGCTGACAGCCCTGGCTGCAGCTCCCTCCGGGAAACTCACTGTGCTTTTGGAATCCTCTGGGCAGGACACAGCACCGAGGAGTTAAAGGCACGTGGGGCTGAGGAGGTAGAAACCCTAGCTGCAGTGAGAGGGGTGATTTTAAATGAATTAAAGGCAATTAGCTGCCCTAATACAGCTAAAGTGTGTGGGCAGCTGGGCTTTGAGTTAATGGAGTTTTGGAGCTTGCTCGTGTGGGTCTCTGAGCGCTGGGCTGGGATCCTGCCCCTTGTTTTCACAAAGCAGGCCAGCGAAAGGCAGCAGAGGGCTGGCTGGGAGCAGGCTCAGAGCTCGGGGCTCTGGGATCATCTCCTGATTTCCCTGCTCCTGGGCTGGCTGCCGGAACCCTCTGGCCACGGTGGGCTCCCCCCCTCCACCACCACCCAGTGCTGCCTTTCCGTTCCTCTGACACGGCTCTTTCCTACAATGGGATTTTGCAAAGCCCCTATAAATCATTTGCATTCAGAACCAAAAACCAGGCACGGGGAGGCGGATGCAATTAAAGGGCAGCTCAGCTCAGCTCAGCTTTCCGTCTAGACAGCCTCTCCTAAAATAACCAGCAGTGGGAGCATCCACCTCCCGGCAGAAAGAGCTCCTCTCGGGGCCGGATCCCGTGGCCTTTGGAATCACAAAAGACTTGGCTTTCTGGGGCCTGGATGAACTGCAGGGCTTGACTTTGGCTCGGCTGGTGCGTGGAGCTGGGCACAGCTTCGGGGCTTGGGAAGGGCTGAGGGGAAAGCTCAGCTCCCAGAGCTGGGATGGGAGCCCTGTCTGTGCTGAGGAATGGAAGGGGAGGAGGTTCAGCAGCTGCACATCCTCCAACCATTTCTCTGATCCCATCTGAGCAGGGACTTAAGAGATTTTTGGTGGTATCTACTGTTCAGTATCTACTGTAGCTTACCTAGATGTACTCACCATTCCCAAGAGGCATTTGACCAACTGTTTTCTATTAGAATCTCATAGATGATGGAGATTCCACAGTTTTGGATGACAATATGTCAGATGTTCAAGGAAGATTTCCCTTCTATAATTTCATATCTGCAATGTGTGTGAACTGTGTGGCACATGCAAATGAATGTCACACCTATAGAATGGCCTGTCCATGAAGCACATGAGCTGCACTGTTTCTCGAACCACAAAGTCCTGTGTGTCAGAGAAATATCAGGGTTTCTGCACGGTACTGGCCCATATTGAACTGCTTTTTGCTTATATTTAGCTCTTAGCAATAATAGGCATATATCAGAAACTGTTTTTGGACACTGCTGAAATTGCTGAATTTCTGAAATTGCTGCCTCACCCCCTGTTTCCCACTGGTGGATCATGGCCAGAGCTGAAGGGGGTGAGGCAGGGGGGTTTTCCCTGCCTGGTACTTGAGATAAGTGAAATATATTGGACATTTTGTGTGCACAAATCCACACTGGGGGTTCCTGGATGCAGCAATAGCTGCTCCTTCCTCAGGAATGGCAGCAATTGGTGCCCAGGGAACCTGGTGCACTGGGATGAGGGAAGTGGGACAAGGAGGGGAAGGAAGGAAGGAAGGACCAGGCTGGCTGTGAGGAGCAGGAGCAGCTCTGGGTGTTCCAGTCTGCTTGGGGAGCAGGGACTGCGTTTGCTCCATTGCCTGGACATCAGGGGCAGGAGGCAAGGCCAAGGGGCAGAAATCCTGGTCCAAAGTCAAACACCCCCGAGGTGGCTGAGTGGCACAGGATGTTCCCTGCAGGCATGGATTTGTTGGGAGTGCTAGACACGGACCATCCCTGCCATCCCAGCTGAAGGCTGTGCCTGGCTCTCCATTCAGATTCCCTCTCTCCTACCCAAGTGCAGCTCAGGGGATTTGCTGGGGAACTGTGGTCACTTCTCTGGAGCAGACAGGAGCTGGGGCACAGCTTTATTTGGAAGTTTTGCTCCAAAACTTTCACCATTTGCTGCAGGAAGCCACTTCTTGCAGGCAGGGGTCTGAAATTGGTGGGAATAAAACTGTGGCAGGAACATGGGACCGAGTCTGAGGCTTCAGTGCTGCTTAATCCCATCTGAGCATCTGGCCCCAAGCATGATTTTCCTGCCTTTCACTGGGTGGTCTGTGCCTCAATTTACTTGCACTGGGTCCTGCCTGCCTTTCCTGCTGAATCAATTGATGTTGCATCCTCAAAAACCTCTCAAGGATGCTGCAAAGCTGCATTTTGATTTCAAACTTTATAAGGAAAGGGGAAGGCAGAGGTATCTGTAGGCACTGCCTCTTTCTGTCAAGCTGCAGCAGCTCATGGGATGGAGCTGCGTTTTGCTTGTTTATTTATATTTTTTTTTACGTGGGTAGTTACACACCCACTAAGCCTGGAAATAGCTGAGCAGTGACTCACACTGGTTTAACTGGTCTGCTCCCAGAGGCAGCTGCGTTTGGCAGCTGGGGCAGCCTCTTCCAAAAGGTTCAGCTCCACAAGGGCAGAGGGTGTTTTCATTGCCTGTGTATTTATTTGCCCTCGGAGCTGGGCCAGCAGTGTCTCAGAGCCTGTTGCTCATGGCTTTGGTGTTTCAGCACAGCTGAACAGCCAGGACCCGGGGGAGGCTGGGGGAGAGGCTCTATCTGCTTTTTGCAGGTTGGGGTTGATCTTTCTACTGCTATTTTCTGGTAACTGCTCCCCAAGGTAGTGCTAGGCCCTGCAATCCACAGCAGTGGCATCCTCACGGCATCCAAAATCCTGGCAGCTCCGTGCCCGTGCTGAGGACCCAGCAGCAGGGGCACCACTGGATGTGTGGCCTCATCCCCCAGCTGCTCCCAAACCCCTGGGAGCCAGGGTGGGCTGGTGCCAAGGCCGGTGGGGGCTCCGTGGTGCCCACACTGAGGTGTCTGTCTGTCTGTCTGTCCCCAGAATGGCTGCAGTCTGTCCAAGCCATGATGATCCTCTCTGTGATCTTCAGCGTCTTGTCCCTGTTCCTGTTCTTCTGCCAGCTCTTCACGCTCACCAAGGGCGGCAGGTTCTACATCACCGGCGTCTTCCAGATCCTGGCTGGTGAGTGGGGCTGCTGGGGGAACCTCACTGCTGGGGCTGCAGGCACAGGGAGGGTGCTGGTGCGGGTGAGCAGCTCCTGGGGCACATCAGGAGGACCATGGAGCTGCTTCCTCCTGGCTCAGTGGAGGGAAGGGGGGATGAATCATTTGGGCATATCCCAAGATGGGATCTGTCTGTCAGGGCATTGTGCATCCAGGCTCTCCTGCTCTTGCACAGGGAAGGTACAAGAGGGTTTCTGCCCCAGCTGGGGAGGTTTTGGAGGGACAAGGGTGCCAGACCCGCTGTGGACAGAGCTGTGGGCAGAGCTGGGGCAGGCAGGTCATGGGTGCTGCCAGACCGAGGGCTCTGCCTGTTCTCCAGAGCTTGGGGTGGGATGCTGGCTGTCCAGGGGGCTGTGCTGGCTCTGGGACCCACCTTCACCGAGCTGGGTGAGGCTTCCACAGCTGCTGGCGGGGTGGGGGAAGTCCTGACAATCCTGTTTTGGCCAAAGAGGACCTGGTGATTATTTACAAAGTTGCCATGAGGGGGCCTGGTGCTTTGCCCACCAGCACAGAGCTGCTGGGGCTGCAGGGTGACCTGGACTGTCAGCTGCTGTTTTTAACTCTTAGAGATCTCAGTGCTGGAAAGGAGCCACACTTCATGTCCTACATTGCAGTTCCCCAAATACTGATGTGATGGCTGTAAAGCCACTGGCTCTGTTTGGGTTTCCACATATGAAACCAGTGGAGAGGATTTTCAAGTGTCCAGGCTAGAAAAATGTAATGGTGCTTTGAGGTCCTGGCTGCATTAAGACAGAGTGTCTGAGAAGGAGACTGATTGTTTCCTAAAGCTTTAGAGGTTAAACTAGAAGCCACCCTAGGTCCTGCCACTTTATCAGTGCAAAAACTCATCCATTAAGTGTAGACAAAGTTTCTGAGCATCCTCTAAGCCACTGGCCTTCTCAAACCCTGGAGAAGTCCAGAGCTAACCTTTCTTGGCATGAAATCTACGCTGAGTGGATCTGCTTGGCCATAATGCAGGTGGGGAGTTCAGATCAGTTCACCATCTCTGGAAAAATAGATGTATAGAAACCCATTAGAGCCATGGAGACAAGGAGGGGAAATGGGCATTAAAAATGCAATTACCTGCCTGAGAGCTTCTCTAATAGACCTGGGAGCAGAAGGCTTCTCTCTCCTCAGTGATTGCTGGTGAATCCTCCTTGTCAGAGGAAGGGATAAAGCCCTCCTGTCCCTCCTGTGCTGGGGGTCCTGAGGGGATGCAGGGACAGGCCACACACCTACAGGCTCTTTCCTTGTTGAACCTGAGCTATGGGTCAAACCCATGCCCAGCCAGTAAGAAGGACAGGAAAAGCAAGTCCTGATCCCATCAATCTTCCCCATGGCCAGGGGGACCTGTGGGCAGAGGTCTGGATCCAGAGGGGCCATGCAGAGGTGGGCACTGGTGGCCATCTGCTGTTCCCCTGGCCAGGGCTGGAGGAGGGGCCTGGGACAGTTTTGATCTTTGTGACCCTAAATTTCAGGGGATTTGGTAGGAAACAGGACATGTGCCAGTGCTGCCAGGAGATCCCAGCTGGAGGTAGGGACAGCTCTGCTCACAGGAGCTGAACCTGGTGTGGTGTCCTTGCAGCTTGCTGTGGAAAGCCACTGCAGTCTGGAAGGAAATTCCTGTGGCCTTCAGGCTCTGCAGAGTTCATCCCAAGCCCTGCCAGGGATGGGGTCTGACCCACCTGAGTGCTTTGCTCTCAGCTGCAGCAGAGCTGGAGAGGATCTCCCTCCTCCTGGGAGAGGATGGGAAGGCTCTGCCTGAGCCATCCACCATCCCCCTGCACCTCCTCCCAGCTTGGAAAAGCTGAGGGTTCCCAGCTCTGGAGCCCCAGCACCAGCAGAGCTGGATCTGAGCCAGTGGCTGTCAGGGCAGGACCTGCTGGGTGGCAGAGCTGGGCAGGGGTGCCCTGAGAGCCAGGGAGGAGGGCAGGGGCTGATCTCCACTGCTCAGGGACAGCAGGGAGTGGAGCGAAGGGCGAGAAGAGAAGCGTGAGGGCAGCTGGGTCTGCTGTGCAGGGGCCAGGCAGGATCTCCCCAGCACCTTCTCCACACAGCTTGGAACCATGTCCCAAAGCCTCACTGGACTGTCCTGATGGGACCAAGGGCATCCAAAGGCCCTTAACAGCTCCCCTCCATCCTTGGTGGGTCCATCCCAGCCATGGGTAACTCCTGGTACCTCAGCATGGGAGAGAGGTTGGTCTGGGCCTCTCACGGTTTGACCCAACTTTTCCATCCCTCTCTCCAGCCTCATCATCCCTTCTCTCCCATCCCTCTCACCCCAGAGCTGCTGCCCCACGGGGTGCAGAGGGTGGGCTCAGCCTCTGGGGTTGCAGGCAGTTTACAAACACCTGCCTTGGCGAGCTGACCTGGAGCTCGGAGCAGCCCCAGCCTGGGTCTCTGCAGGGCTGGGGCAGCTCCAGCACCAACCAACCCATGGGAATAGATTTCAGGAAGCGTTTGCCCTCCTGCCCTGCCGAAGCAAGACTGGAGAGTGTTCTCAGAAGGGGTGATGCAGGATTGCCTGCAGCAGTGCAGGCAGCTGGCTGCAGCTGTCCCTCCCTTCCCAGGGCGTTGTCCAGGCCCAGAGCAGCACGGAGGCCCCCCAAGCGCAGCGGTGGCCGTCGCCTCCGGCCGGCCGGACTCCTGCTCGGACAATGGCCACTGTGTCCCGGGCTGGAGGTGACCACATGCCTGTCCCCTGCCCCAGACAATGGCTGTGCTCTCAGAGCAGGGCCCGGGCAGTGGGAGTTGGCTCCCGTGCTCGGAGGATGGAAACGGCTCCGCAATGAAGCGAATTCCCACTTGTGCACTTTGCAGAACAAAAGGAGCAGTGTCAAGTGGAATTACAGCTCAAATATCACGGTGCTGAAATGTAGGTGGTCCTGAGGGCCGTGCAGGGGATTTGGAACTCGGCTCCAACAACAGCCCCACGGCTGTATAATAGAACTGCTGGGCTTGACTAAAAGAGCTTGTTTGGGGCAGGGATAGAGGTGGCTTTGTATGAGCTCCAGGCGGTGCCCAGCGCTCATGGGGGGTTTGCAACAGAGCTTAAACTCTGCCCACCGGGGCTGGGCCTGGCCAGACACCCCTGGGACCCACGCAGGGCCCTGGCTGGTCAGGGTGGGTGCCAGGAGCAGGGCAGAGGGTGAGCCATGGGCAAAACAGGGGTTGCAGGGAGCAGGGTTTTCAATGAGCAGGGTTTGCAGGGAACTGAGTTTTCAAGGAACAGGGTTTTCTAGGAAAGAGGTTTTCAAGAAACATGGTTTGCAGGGAACTGGGGTTTTCAGGGAGCAAGCCTTACAGTGCTGGTTTGCAGGTAGTGGGATTTTCAAGGAGCAGGGTTTGCTGGGAGCAGGATTTGCTGGGAGTGGGGTTTTTCAAGGAATAGGATTTTCAAGGAACAGCGTATGCAGGGAGTGGTGTTGCAGGGAATGGAGTTTGCAGTTGAGCTCCTGATGCAGCTGTGAAGGATGGGGGATCACAGGGCAGAGTCCCTGCCCAGCCAGAGCATCCTGAGGCCCAGCTGTGTTTGTGGGTTCTATCACCTGGACAGGTGATACAGAACCTTTCTTGCTTTAAAAGCCCAGGTTTGTGTCTGACCTCCAGCACCCCAGGGAGGTGGTTCAGGCTGGGGTTTTCATCAGGGCACCAGGGGAGTGGGATTGGTCTGGAGCAGCAGCCCAGATCCAGGGCTGCCTGAGGGAGGGGTTGGCCCAGGTGATGCTCCAGCTTTGCCTGCTCCAGGCCCTCTGGCTTTCCTTGCTGGGCATGGCAGAGAGATCCCTGCTCACCTCCAGCCTGGTGAGAGCCCACAGCACCATCCCCAAAGCTGGAGACGGGAGATTCTCAGTTTTCCAGCAGGGACACTACAACAGGGCAATAATAAAAAGCCTTCCCATGCTGATGCTGGGTGTTACCCTGCTTGGCTCTGGCGGTGGTGAGAATGCTCTGTGCACGGCACTGATGCCTTATCCTGGACTACCTAAAAACAAAAGCTAGAGGAAATTAGAAGAGTAAAAAAGGGTTGTATTTATGAAGGGCCTTCAGGTACATTTAGGGCAGACAGAGCCCCACAGGGGCTTCACCCCAAATGGACAACAGGTCACGGGTTTTCATACTTTTATAAGTTTGGTCCACTTGCATATTGGGGGTTAACCTTCCAATTACAGCTTCAGGTAATGAAGTTTTCTCCCCCCATCTGACTTTTGTTTAGGGCCTGAGACAGCGAGGTGTTCTTGGTTCTGAGGCCTAGAGAGGAATTGCTTTGTCTGAATAAAATGAGAAAAAATCAGTAGCTAACACTCTATATAGAGTGTAGAGTTATACAGTAAAGAATTGCAGGATTACAAAGACAGGAAAAATATAAAAAAATTTAAAACCCTAAAGCATCAGCAGCACTAACCCGTTCCCTGTGCTCTCCCCTCGGCAGGGCTGTGTGTGATGAGCGGCGCTGCCATCTTCACAGTGAGGCACACGGACTGGCACCAAGCCTCGGAAAACACCTCCTACGGCTTCGCCTACATCCTGGCGTGGCTGGCCTTCCCCCTCGCCCTGGCCAGCGGCATCATCTACGTCATCCTGCGGAAACGCGAGTGACGCCGCGGGACGCGGCCCGGCCTGGCAGGGGCACTCCTGACGCCCTCGGAGGAGACGGAGGCGGGGGAGCATAGACGAGAAAACGGAAAAGAAAATTAACCAAAAAACAAACAAACAAAAAACCAAAAAAAAAAAAACCCCGAAAAAGGAATAAACCCTCCCATCCAAATCCAACCCAACCGATCCCCCCGCCCCCCGCAAAGGAAATACTCAAAGGGTTCCTTGTTAATTGAAGATGTATATAGTATCTATGGTTTAAAAAACCTATTTATAACACTTTTTACATATATGTACATAGTCTTGTTTGCTTTTGTTGACCATGCGCTGTTTTAAAGCCTGAAGCAAGTGCCTAAGGAACTCTCACTCCTAACAGTGTAACAAGAGCGCAGTGATTTTTCTCTCATGCAAAACCCTCTTTGAGCTGAACTCTCCTCCCTGCCCCAGCCCTGCTGAGCCGTCAAAGCCCCAGCTCTGACTGGTTTTAGGCCGGTGTAAATCAGAGTCCCGCCTGGTTAGGCGGCCGGCGGGGCTGGGCCCTGCTCCTGCCACATGCTGTGATCCCCAGGGCACGTCCAGAGCTGGTGGGAGACGCTTCCTAAAGGTTTGAAGGATTTCGGAGCCAAGGCTTTGATTGCCCCAAGTGCCTAAATGACTTATGTGCCTAAGTCCCATTGCCTTGCCACCACACCCGCTGGGAATTTGGGCTTTTAAATCACTTAGGTCGAGCTGCAATCCAGCCCCAGAGGCGGGGATGGGGTGTGCCGAGCCCAGCCGAGCGCTGGGAATGCTGCTTCCAGCCTGGAACGTGCTCTGTCCTTGCCGTGGAGCTAAACTGCCCTGAGAAAGAAGCCAAGCCAGTGTATCCCTGAAATCCAACCCCAGATGTATGAAATGGTGCTATCTATTTACCATTCCTTACCCTGCTATGCCATTTAACCTTAGTCACTGGAAATTCACTTAACGACCTTGAGGTAAACAACCAAGCTAGAAATGAGAAATAATTCTGTGTAATATAAATGAGCTATAACTGCTTTTGTACTTAGATTTGCTCTTACTATTATTTTTAATAAAGCATTTATAACCAAGATTCCTTTTCCCCTCCGTGGTGCAGAGGAACAGAAGCAGCTCTGGCTGGAGCCCGTGGGGCTCTGGCAGCAGAGTGAGATGTGAGTCCTCTGTCTGCATCAGCAACGAGTCTGGCCATGAATGGAACAGGCACCAGCACAGACCCCAGGCTGCCTCTGAGGACTCCAGACACTGTTGCTGTTTTTGTTTAATTTTGGGGTTTTTTGGGGTTCTACTTTTTTTTTGTTGTTTTGCTTTGCTTTTCTGATTTTATACCGACTGTGTGGACTAAGAAGCAATGAAATAAAAGTCAGAATAACTCAGGTGCTTCTGCTTTTTGGGGTGTTGGGGGGTTAGAGGCGGGCTGTGCTCCACCAGCCTGCTTCCACAGCCATCCCCTGGAATCATGGAATCAGGGAGTGGTTTGGGGTGGCAGGGACCATGAAGATCATCTCATTCCACCCCCTGCCATGGGCAGGGACACCTTCCACTATCCCAGGTTGCTCCAAGCCCCATCCAACCTTGGACACTTCCATGGATGGGGCAGCCACAGCTTCTCTGGGCACTCTGTGCCAGGGCCTCCCCACCCTCATAGTCAGGAATTTCTTCCCAGCATCCAATCTAACCCTACACTCTGACAGTTAAAACCATTCCCCCTTGTTCTATCACTACATACCGCAGTCCAAAATCCTTCTCCAGCTCTCTTGGAGCCCCTTCAGGTGCTAGAATACCACAGTAAGGTCACCACCAACATCCCAAGTCTGCAGCTGGCAGGACCATGGTTATTCCCTGCGAGACTCCCGGGCAGGGCTGGTCCTGGTCAGCAGCAGCTGCCCCGGGGGTTCCAGCCGGCTCTGACACCCGGCACAGGGAGCAGAAACCTCTCGGTGCTGAGTGCCCGAGCCTGCGGGAGCAGCGGTGAGCAGGGCTCAGCACACTGCAGCCTGTGCAGCCCCGGGGCTGGCACGGAAGCACTCGCACTTCCCCTCCCTCATTCATCTGGTGATTAAAGCCCCGAGCTGACATAGCAACTGCTGCTGGCAGAGACACAATGGCTCTTGCAAGGTCGCCTCTTGAGGGCAGTTGTTAACATCAGGCCCCAGCCCAGAGCCCTCAGCCCTGCCTCATCCCAAGGGAAGGGAGCAGGAGCTGCGTGGCCTCCCCCTGGCCCCCTCGGTGCAGTCTGGGCAGTGTGGCCACCCTGGCACCTCTCTTGGTAGCCAGGGCTCCTGGCTGTGGGCTTACATCTGGGAGTGTTTCATAGAATCACAGGATGGTTTGGGTTGGAAGGGACCTCAAAGCCCATCCAGTGCCACCCCCTGCCACGGACAGGGACACCTCCCACTGTCCCAGGTTGCTCCAAGACCTGTCCAACCTGGCCTTGGACACTGCCAGGGATGGGGCAGCCACAGCTTCTCTGGGCACCCTGTGCCAGGGCCTCCCCACCCTCACAGTGTATTTATTTCCCGTGTGCTCATTTTGCTGAGCTCCAGGCCCAGGAGGGGATTGCACCTTTGAATCACCATCAGAGCCCTATGAGCTGCAGCCCTGGGACCATGCTGGGTCCAGCTGGCTTTGCCACCTGGCAAAGGGGACAAATATTTCCCTTAAGAGGAGCAGGTAGGTATTTTTCCTTCTGTGGGCAAATTAAAGATGCTCTTTCTCACTTTGGATCAACATCTCAGAAAACAGAAAACTGCTGAGTGCTTCAGTTTTGCCTCTGCTCTTTGGCCATTCACGGTGTAAACAAGTGAGTGCCATCAGGTCAACATCTCGGGGTTGCAGAGTTCCTTTGTGTCAACGAAGCAGTTTTGCGAGCGTGTGTAGTGAAATGGCTTTTGAAGTGAAAACAATGCAAAGGTTGAATCACTTTTGGAAAGGGTTCTAAGGGGAACTGCCACTGATTTGCAGCACACTTGACATCCCCTCCCTGCCCTCCCATCAAACTGGCATGAAGCTCTGCCAGGGCAGGGTCAGGCTGGAGATCAGGGAAGGTTCTTCCCCCAGAGGGTGCTGGGCACTGCCCAGGCTCCCCAGGGAATGGTCCCGGCCCCGAGGCTGCCAGAGCTCCAGGGGCGTTTGGACAGCGCTGCCAGGGATGCCCGGGGTGGGGTTGTTGGGGTGTCTGTGCAGGGCCAGGGGCTGCACTGGGTGATCCCTGTGGGTCCCTCCCAGCTCAGGACATTCTGTGCTTCTGTGGAACTCTGGTTCGGTCTGACTCCGGATGATGCTGAACGCTGCTTCCCCGGCTCTCCACTGCGGCAGAGGAGCCCCGCAGCTCGGTGGGACGGGAGCTGCTGCCTGGGGCTCTGTACCACGGTTCCCGCGGCCTCCAGCGGCCCTTCCGCCCTTCCCGGGCCGGGCCCGCCCGGTGCCGCCGCTGCCGCTCGGCCTCAGCCCCGGCCCGGCGCGGATCGCGGGCGCCCTCCGGTGGCTGCGAGGGGAACGGCGGCACCGGCAGCGGGACTGGCACCGGGAGCGGGAGCGGCACCGGGACCGGGACTGGCACCGGGAGCGGGAGCGGCACCGGGAGCGGGAGCGCCGAGAGCCGCCCCGGGCCCTGCTCGGGCCCGCCGGGCCTGGGGACAAGGCCAGGGACACAGCGGGGAATGGCCCCGGGCAGGGAGCAGCGCCTGTCACAGCATCACGGAATCCCGGAAGGGTTGGGGTTGGATGGACCGTAAAGATCATAAATTCCACCCCCTGCCATGGGCAGGGACACCTTCCACTGTCCCAGGCTGCTCCAAGCCCCATCCAGCCTGGCCTGGGACACTGCCAGGGATGGGGCAGCCACAGCTTCTCTGGGCACCCTGTGCCAGGGCCTCCCCACCCTGACAGGGAAAAATTTCTCCCCAATATCCCATCCAACCCTGCCCTCTGCAGCTTGAAGCCATTGCCTCATTGTGTCACTCCAGTCCTTGTCCAAAGTCACTCTCCACCTCTCTTGGAGCTCCTTTAGGCACTGGAAGGGGCTCTGAGGTCTCCCTGGAGCCTTCTCCTCTCCAGGCAGAACACCCCCATCTCTCTCAGCCTGGCTCCACGGGCTGCTGTTCCCGAGGTCGGATGGTGGGAGGTGGGAGGCAGCTCCCAGTCCATGTTCAGCAGCATGGAGAGCTGCCTCCCCTGCAAACATCACTTACTGCCCACAGGGAATGGCTGAGTTAAAGTGCAAATAGTTACCAAAGAAACCACAGGGAGCTCCAGAGGCCTTTAGTCCCATCTCCTGCTTGGGGTGGCACTGTCACCAGCTCTAGGCTGAGCTGGGCTTTATTTCACCAAGCCTTGAAAACCTCCAAGTGTGGAGAGTCCCCAGCACTCCCCTCCTAGGGAATAAGCCCTTCCTAAACATCCCAGGCCTCCGTCTGCCCCTCATTGCATCAAATGCTCCCAGCACCCATCCTCTAAGGCCAGCCCAGGAATCCCTCTCCACAGGGGATGTGGGGACCACAGGAGGTCCATCCCCCACAGTGTGGGCTGTGCTCCCCACACCGCTCTTGCAGCTCCCAGAGTGACAGAGGACATTAATGCAGGACCCAGCCTTTCTGCCTGAGTAGCTTTGAGCACACTCAGAGCTCAATGAGGCTCCAAAATTTCAGTGCTCCCTGGGGCTACAGCCCAATTAAAATCCAAACAGCCCATAAAGCAGCGAGCCGAACACAACAGCAGCAGCACGGCACGAAATGGCAGGGGGTGAAAAAAATACCAGGGAAGTTTCTTTAATGTGTGTTGTGTCATAAAAGCAATTGTTTAAACGGCCTTTGCAGAGTTCTCAGCAGTAAATACTCCTGGAAAATGCGCTGAGCAAATCTCATCTTCCTCTTTCATTTACTGCCTTGTAAATTGAAAAATGATGGTGGGGATGCAGCTGGCGGGCGCCCGGGCACTGCTGCCGGCGGCGGCCGGGCGGGGGCAGCCCCGGCCCGCGCACCGGGAGCGCCCCGGGA
>VZRZ01002162.1:1091531-1124104 GCA_013398175.1 Climacteris rufus | reverse complement strand
GCACAGGGTGCCCAGAGAAGCTGTGGCTGCCCCATCCCTGGAAGTGTCCCAGGCCAGGTTGGACGGGGCTGGAAGCAGCCTGGGACAGTGGGAGGTGTCCCTGCCCATGGCAGGGGTGGCACTGGGTGATCTTTGAGATCCTTCCCATCCCATCCCATCCTGTGAGTCTCTGATTCCCTGCAGCCCTGAGCACACTGTGGGCTTTAGAGTGGCCTTGGCCCCTCTGCAGAGCCAGGTGAGGATGACAGGGCCACCCAGCTGTCCCTGGCCAGGCTGCTGAGCAGAACTCCTTGGCTGGTGCCAGCCAGGTCTCCTTACAACACCTGCAGCAGTTCTCCCCTCCCAGACCCCCCTCCAGGGCTCAGAGGCCACTGCTGCTATTTGCTGGCAGCCCCTGTGCCCCCAGCACGGTCCCTGCACACACCAGCAGGGCAGGAGCTGGCACTGGGACATCCAGCTGCTGCAGCCAGCACTGGGTACCAGCTAACACTCAATTCTGGCCTGACCCCTTTAGTCAATTTGACATTAACTCGAGCAGGGGAGGTTTTCTCAAGCAGGGAGGGCTCTGGTGCAGAGAAGTGAAGCTGAACTGAGTGGGAGCGAGACCCAGGTTCCTGGGAGCATCTCCAAGGCTCCTGAAGATGCCCCAGTCCCTCCTCATCCCCCTGGCTGCACTCTGCTGTTGAATGAGGAAGGCACCTAAGGAATCTGCATTTGTGACCCTTTCTAAGTCAATCTCAGGGGTCAATTTCTTCTTCCATCCTCAGGACCAGCTCAGGTCAATCAGCACCGTGGCAAAGTTTGTTAGCAACATACAGTTAATTATCCTACGTGATCTGAGTGGAGGGAGCAGGACAGGTGAGTGACCCTGGTGCTGGAAATTGGACAGCCCTGATATAAATCATCATTTGCATTTTCTATTCTAACTTTTAGCTGTTATTAACTATAAGATGAACCACCTTCATTTTATTGCTGCCATTCAGCAAGAACTCTGGGGAGTGGCAACTTTTTTCATCATTTTTGTGTTTTTATATGACACAAACAGTGTCAGATGACCCATCCTGGATGGGAGCACTCCAAAGCTTCAGCTCTTTCCAAGGCTGTCAGAAGAGACTCAGATCACACCTGATTTGAGCAGATTTTATCACTACTTTGTAATCAGGTTAATTAAAATGAATGTAATAACACCACTGCTAAGATGGACTTTGAATAAAGCCACCCACTCCACATCTCCCCCAAGCACAGGGGTGGGAGGGCTGAATAACCCAGGATGGGTTTGAACTTGGATATGGTCAGGGAATTAATATATATTGAGAATATTTAGTATATTTTAGTATAGTAGGATTGTATTATATAGTATACATAGTGTATATGGTGTAGTATTTAGTATATTTTTAATATATTTAGGATATTTAGATCCCTTCAGGACCTGGCTGCAGTGGCCTCAGCCTGCTTTCAGCAGCCAGCAACATTTCTCCTGCATCCATCCCCATCCCTGAGCCTTCCCATCCCTCTCCCCCCCTCTCTGCCCTGGGGCTCTGACCCCTCAGCCCTCCTATTCTCACTTGGTCAACTTTCCCCCCGTAATTATTTAACATGATTATTGATGCCTCCCTGCACAGGGCTCTTTGGGCAGTGATTTATGGAGGGTTTCCCCGGCTGCAGGTCCCTGTCCCCTCGCGGGGCTGTGGGCAGGAGCTGCCCCATCCCTGCCGGGCTCTGACAGTGCTGCCCCGAGGTCAGGAGGGGCCTCAGGTGCTGCGGGGACACCCCGGAGCATTCGGTGGGTCTGGTGCTGCTTCCAGGGAGCAGCTCTGCTGTGGTGTGTGCCCCTCAGCCCCCGGGGGCTCTGCCACTGCCTCCACCCGGGAGGAGCTGCCCTTCCCCAGAGCTGCGGGAGATGCTCAGAGCCGGGGGGCCGGGAGGGATCCCAGGCTCATCCACAGCCCAGGAGAGAGCAGGGATCATCCTCCTGCTCCTCATCCCACAGCCAAGGCTGTTCCTGCCTTTCCATCCTCCCAGCAGGAACGAGCCGCTTCCCCCGGGCTGAGGGAAGGATAAAAGCTCTGTGTTGTCTCTGGTTTATTCGCTTCCTGGGGGATCATTCAACATGTTTAGCTTTCCCCGAAGGGTGAGCCTTCCTGGGGGGATCTCTGGCTGGCACTTTGCAGGATGGTTTTATTGCCCCTCTGCAGGCACTGGGTGGGGAGAGGATTTGTTTTAAAGTGCTTTAACTGCTTCATTACAGTCTTTGTCGGCCGTGTTTCCTTTCATATCCACTTTTTGAGCTTTCATTTCCCAGGGCTCCCTCTTATCTGCCTTTGGAGGCAGCCCTTGTAAAATAAAAAAAAATGGAAAAAAAAAGGAAAATCAAACCCCAGAGCTCTGTCCCTGGGCTGCTTTCAAGAGAAAGGCCCCTGCCCCCTCTCAACACTCTTTTGAGAGGAATAGACCCCAACCCTGCGTGCGCCACAGCCCCCAGGAAAGCCTTTGAAGTAAATTAAACCAAATTAGTGTCTATGATATAGATGAGCAGAGGAGCTCCCGCTGTGTCCCTGGGCTGGCCCTTGGCGTAATCTTTAACCCCTGGCCCTTGCTCCACTCGCCTCTAATTGACCGTGAAGCACCTGGGGGTGGATTGGGGATCCCATCTGCCCCGTGCAGGGCGGGATTCCCCCCTCCGAGGGGACAGGGGGTGTTTAATAGGCTGAGCAAGGCTGGGATAATGAACTGCTTCCCACCTCCCCTTCCTTGTGTTCGGTGTTGAATTCTGCTCTTTCCTTCTCTCTTATTCCCCTTAATGAGAGCCCCCCTGAGCCCAGGGGCATCCCAGTGCTGCCCCAGTGCCCCGGCCGTGCTGCTGGAGCTGGGGCTGCACCTGACCCCATCTCAGCCTTGGAGCAGGTGGAGCAGGGGGCTCCTGAGCCCTGGCACTGGGACAGCTCTGCAGGGTGGGCTTTTCCAATATCCCAGTGCTGGGACAGCCCTGCAGGGTGGGCAGCTCCAAAGGGTGAGGTTTTCCAGTGCCCTGACCCTGTGACAGATCCTCATGGTGGGCTTTTCCAAAGTCCCAGTGCTGTGACAGCCCTGCAGGGTGGGCTTTTTCAGTGTTCCAGGGCTGTGACAGCTCTGCAGGATGGGCTTTCCCAGTGTCCCATGGCTGTGACAGCTCTGCAGGATGGGCTTTTCCAAAGTCCCAGTGCTGTGACAGCCATGCAGGGTGGGCTTTTCCAAAGTCCCAATGCTGTGACAGCCATGCAGGGTGGGCTTTTCCAGTGTCCCAGGGCTGTGTCAGCCCTGCAGGGTGGGCAGCTCCAAAGATGGGGTTTTCCAGCGCCCTGACCCTGTGACAGATCCTCATGGTGGGCTTTCCCAAAGTCCCAATGCTGTGACAGCCCTGCAGGATGGGCTTTCCCAGTGTCCCATGGCTGTGACAGCTCTGCAGGATGGGCGTTTCCAAAGTCCCAGTGCTGTGACCTCCATGCAGGGTAGGCTTTCCCAATGTCCCAGGGCTGTGACAGCCCTGCAGGTTGGGGAGCTCCAGAGGGTGGGGTTTTCCAGCACCCTGACACTGTGACAGACCCTCATGGTGGGCTTTCCCAAAGTCCCAATGCTGTGACAGCCCTGCAGGATGGGCTTTTCCAGTGTTCCAGGGCTATGACAGCTCTGCGGGATGGGCAGCTCCAAAGGGTGGAGTTTTCCAGCTCCCTGACACTGTGACAGCCCTGCAGGATGGGCTTTCCCAATGTCTTGAGCCTGTGACAGCCCTGCAGGTTGGGCAGCTCCAAAGGGTGAGGTTTTCCAGTGCCCTGACCCTATGACAAATCCTTAGGATGGGCTTTCCCAATATCCCATGGCACCCTTGGTGTGCTCGACCCAGCACTGGAGGGCTCAGCTGGGCTGAGCTGTGCTGGTGTTTATTTGGTCAGGAAAGGTCCTGGTGGGGTTTTGGGGTGTGTGAGGGGGATTTGAGGCTCCTTGGGCTCCTGTGTCCTGCAGGGAAAGCAGCACGTGGTGGCCTTGCAGGATTCAGGCTGGGCAGGCTCATGGCAAGGCAACTGAGAGACAGAGACCCGTGTGGAGGGATAATTGCATATGCAAATTAGATCGTGTACAAGCAAGAAAAGCTTTGTATATGCAAATAACCCCTCACTGACAGGGGTGACTGTATATCAGACAATCCTAGAATGGTTTGGGTAGGAAGGGACATTAAAGCCCATCCCATCCCACCCTATGCCATGGGCCAGGACACCTTCCACTATCCCAGGTTGCTCCATGCCCCATCCAGCCTGGCCCTGGACACTGAAATATATTTGCTTTATCCTTCAGCACCGATGATTTGGTGCCTGACATGGGAGTGTTGTGCCAAGTGCTGGCTCCATCACCTTGGGAAGCCCTACCTGGCCTGCAGGTGCTGCTCCAGAAATGCCCGAGCTCCTGGGTCAGACCCCAGCCCGGGTTGGATGTCTGGGATGAGCCTGGAGTGTGTCCCGAGCCCTGTGTGTCTGCTGGGCCTGCTCT
The DNA here is from genome assembly GCA_013398175.1 of Climacteris rufus. NCBI lineage: Eukaryota > Metazoa > Chordata > Aves > Passeriformes > Climacteridae > Climacteris > Climacteris rufus. The sequence continues at coordinate 1,119,583 of VZRZ01002162.1, read as the reverse complement.
GGAGCTTCTGCAGGGACTCCACGGGCTGGGTGCAGGACCAGCCCCTCCAGGGACAGCAGGGAGCACAGGCTGGGGCTGGGCTGTGCCAGGGCCCTCCTGGCAGGTTTGGCTCATGGTCCTTTGGGCAGGATCCTGCCAGCGAAGAGTTTGCATCAGCTGCTTCTCACCCATCCCTAAGGCCTGCCTGGATCCCCCTGAGGCACCAGCAGCGTTTGGGGGTCACAACCACAGCAGGGTCAGCTGCTCCTCTTCCTGAGAGGTCTCACAGCAAAGCTGTGACCCCCTTGGGAATGCTGTCATTGTGCTGGAACATCTTCATACAGTGCCAGCAGTGTCCAAAGGGCTTTGAGCTCAGCTGGTGGCACCAGCTGCCTTTCCCCTGGCAGGGAGGGACCAGAAGGGCTGGATTTGGCCGGGGAAGGTACAGGAACAGAAGCATGGAATTTGCTGGAAACACCAAACACTGCATGACTGAGTGTCCTGGTGTAGGGCAGGATGCTCCCCAGTCCCCCAGCAGCCTGGAATTGTTGCCTCTGGGGCTGTCCTGGAGTGCACGAGGTGATGATTTCAGTCCCTGCAAGCACTCATGTGCACAGGGGTTTCAGAAGGGGCTGCATATTTTATGAGGGTGGCTATAAATAAATCACGGCCAAATTAAATCATGAAGCAAAAATAACCCCCCACGGAGCTGAGAGGCACACAAAGTAAATCCCTGCTCCCTGGGAACGTGCAGGAGAGGGCGGTAGGGCCCTGCAGCACGGGCAGCAGGCTGGCCTGGGGAGCTCCTGTGCTGAGAGAGCCTCTGGGAGTGCAGCGGAGCATCCAGGGCTGGCCGTGTCCCTGGGATCCCTGGCGGGGACACAGAGGGGTCAGGAGGCTGAGCCAGGCTCTGGGGCAGTCAGACACCCACTGCACTGAGCCATGGCAGCACTGAACAAGCACCCAGAGCATCCTCTGCTCCTGCTGCCCTGGGCTGGCTGAATGAAGCCAAACCCAGCGTTTGGTTCTGCCTGTTCTGTGTAGGGATCCACAGGCACGAGCAATTTTACTTTAAAGCAGCAACTTTCTGCCTCTAGGCTGAGGATTCACTTCAACACAGAGCAGCTCAGACTGGTGCTTAGCCTGGTCAGCACAGCCTGGGGGATTGGGTTTTTGGGATGAATCAGTGCGTTTGCAGAGCGGATTTGTGCCCTCCCAGAGCCTGGTGCTCAGCCCTTGCTGGGGCTCTGTGGGAACTTGCACGAATTTCCTCCAGTCCTGAGCTTCTCTGACTGATGCTTGGAAAAACCCAACAGTCCCAACGGTGGGGTTTAATTCAGGCAGAAAGAAGAGCCAGTAAATCTCTGTGAAAGCAAAGGGTGTCACCCTGAACCGAGGCGTGCAGTGGGTGAAGGGGTGATGGGGAGGGGAGGTGACCCTCGCTCTCAGGTCACTCTGGGTTATCTGGTGCGCTCCAGGAGCAGCCCCAGCCCTTTCCCACAGCCTTGTAACATCAGGCATGTTTTCCCTGCGTGGAAAACCTGGGTTTGTACCTGGGAATTGCAAGGAGAGGCTCTTTAGCTGTGAATCGGAGCAGCAAAAAGGAATTTCCCATTGCTGAGGAGGAGTTATTGGCTTTTAGAAGGGGTCATAGTGAATTGTTCACATGCTCAGAGGGAAAAGACATGAGGAGAGAAAGCAAACAACAAGCATAAGACAGACTGGCATCTTCCCATGGATTTGTCTGATTTCCTGGTATGCCAGGGTCACCAGTCCCTTGTGCCTTTGAGCTTCACGGGGAGGGACAGGGCTCTGGCAGCTGAGCATCCTGCACTCCCTGTGCTTCCCACACCTCCTGCATCCACAGTCTCAGACCTACCTCTTACCACCAAGCCAAACAGACCCAGCTCTCCCAGTCTCTCATTAACTGGGATGAGCAACCAGAGCCCCAGCCCCCAGGACGGCAGGATCGCTCTGCCTGCTGCATCCCAAAGGTGCAGCTACTGAATTCACACAGCCAGGGCTGCTCCTTCAGAAGAGTAGCACAGATTCAACATTTTCTCCCTCTCTGAGAGGGCAGAATCTGTGAGTACCCAGCTGCCGGAGGCTGTGCTGCAGACGGGGTGGGACTGGCCCCAGGGCAGCACTGCCTGCACCTCTGCTCCCCTCTCCTGTGCAGGGCGGGTGTGCTGGGCTGGGGACACTCAGGTGGCCTTGTGGGGATGTCAGAGCATGTCCTGGCCCTGGACCAGCCAGCGCTTAGGCTGTGGCTGTCCTTGCCCAGAGCAGGGTGACAATTGCAGCAGAACTGGCCTTACCAGGGCTATCCAGGCATTGGGATGCTGGGTGCTGCCCTCTCCCAGGAGCCCCCAGATGCTTTGCCTGTGGCCTGGGGCTGTTGCACTGCCCAGTGAGCAGGGTGGCTGGGCACTGTGCCTGTGGTGGGGGCTTGTGGCACCCAGGGCCACTGAAATGGTGTGGCCCAGATGGGGTTCTGGGGGCAGGACAACACCTGGCAAGCAGGTCCCACGCTGTGGCACTCCATGGAAATCAGGTGAGGAACACGTTGGTGACGATGGCAAACTGCAGCAGAGCAGGGAATTCAGTGGGATCAACCCTTTTCCTCATCCTTTGTTTTATGGCCTCCAGTGTTCCTATAAATAATTTATGGGGTGGGCAGGGGTGGAGCAGGAGGGTAAGTGACTGCCCAGGGTGGCACTGGTGTCCCATTAAGCAGCTGTTTGGAGCACCCAGTGCCCCCAGTCATCAGCCCAAGGGTGGGGTGATGCCTCCCCTGCTGCCTCCTGGGCTGGCTGGATCCCAGCAGTGCCCTGCAAATCCTCAACAGGGAACCTGGGGCAGTGGGGATAGAGGGTGGGGAACCCCAAGTGCTTAAATATTCTAATCACTCCATCTTCTGGGAGATAATACTTTTAATTTTCACCACACAAAGAATATGTCTTGAACCAGAAGGGGTTTGCCTAATTCATCATGCTTGCTCTGCACACAATACCAGGGCTGACAAGCAGAACATTTTAAAATGAGAGAAGTGGACATAATTAATGCTCATGAATTGCAAACGCTTCTTTATTAAAGGGCTTTTGCTTGCCCCCGGACCATCTGCTTCATATCACTGGGCCGGGGTCCTGAGGCTATAATAACTTGCAGCTTTAATAATTTTACCACTTAATTAAAGCTCATCTCAAAGTGCAGGAGCACAGACACGTTCCAAGCCCAAATCTGATTTTTAACAGAGGAAACCTTGAGGGATGGGTAATAGAATTTGCATCTTTTCCTTTGAAACCTCCCTCTAGCGAGGCTGAGTGAAGCTGCTGCCTGGAGGGGACCACGGGCCCAGTGTCCTCCAAGGTGTGGCATTTCTTGGGACTGCAGGACCAGAGCTCTGCTCCTCCTGGGATGGCCATGGACCCAGTCCATGGGGTGTGAGCAGAGGGGCACTGCTGCTGTCCCAGCCCCGCAGGGGTGTGGAGCCCTGGCTGGTGGGGCTGGGATGGGGTGGGAGACCTTGGAAGCAAATCCATGCCTGGATCCCTGGCTAAGGCATTGGGAAAGCTCTTAGCTGAGCAACAGCAGACTGCTGGCAAATCTCCCCTGCCAGGGGATCCCAAACCTGTGTTCCCTGGTGCTGAGTTGTAAGGCCAGGGCTGTGCAGGGGAGGTGGTGCCAGGCTTATCCTGGTGCCACTGGAGCCTTGGGGCACCCCGTGCAGTGGACCCCGAACCTTTCCAGAGCTGACACCATCCACAGCTGCTCTCCCCACAGAGCTGGGTGACCTTTGGGGGGCTGTGCTCCTCGGAGATGGGATGAGTTGACAGCCCATGAAATACGGTGGATTAATTCCCACTTCATTGTGCCAGACACGAGGCCGAAGGTCGAGGTCCATTAAGAAAACTGGGTATGAATTAAAGCCCTGCACTTCACACATCGAGGCCTTCTTATGGACAGAACATTTCATTGTAAATGCTTTAATTATTTATGTGTTAATTGAGTGCTGTAGAACTTGATTCAGTGACGGTGCATTAAGGAGGAAGAGTTTGGGTTTTGAATGACACGTTGTTTGTCCAAACTGAAAAATCAATAAATAACCTGAGATCCAGAGAGACATCTTGATTCCTCTCTTCTTCCCTCTCTCTTCTCTCTTCAACTTTTTTCCCTTTCTCTTCCATTTTTCCCTTCCCCCTCCTCTCTTCTCTTTCCCTTATTTTCCTTTCCCTTGTTTTCCTTTCTCTCCTTTTCCTTTTCCTTTTCCTTTTCCTTTTCCTTTTCCTTTTCCTTTTCCTTTTCCTTTTTCCTTTTCCTTTTTCCTTTTTCCTTTTTCCTTTCCCTTTTCCTCTGAAGTGCTCCAAGTAAGCCACAGACAAAAGTCTCTCAGAGTGATCTGGTCAACTCCATCAGCCTTGGAAAAGCACTTGGAAAGACAGAGCTGTGCTCAGGGTGGGGGAGATGAAACCCCTGGTCCAAAGGGATTTCCAGTGGCCATGGCAGAGCCTCTTCCCCAGGGAACCTCCCCTGGCTGTGCCCCCAGAGCTGGGTCCCTCCTGCTCCAGCAGCAACACCAACAAACTGGGCTGGGAAACACTTCCAAATCTAATTCCTGCAGGGAAAGGTTCTGTCCCAGTGTGGATTTGGTCCTGGAAAGCCTGGAAAGGATTTTGTTCCCGTTATCCCATCCTGCTGAGCCCCCCAGAGCAGGAAGGGGCTGGGAATGCTGCAGGCAGCGAACGCTCAGGATCTGCAGCAGAGCCCAGGGCTCAAGTACCAACTACAATCGAGTCGTGTCTTCCCTTTATATTCTTGGAAGTTCTGAGAAAAACATTTATTTTAGTCGTTGCAACAGTTTCCTTTTGTGTTTGCTTTGCTGACCGAAGCAGCTGCTTTTCAAAAACATTTTAAAGAGCAACCTTCTGGTTCTGGTTACAGAAAACAAAACAAGCAGCTGCTTTTCTGTAACCAACATTTACTTTAAGGAAAATTCTTGCTTTTAATGAAAATTGGAACAAATGATTGATCATAGTTTTGCTGGGGTTTTTTTCCTGCAAAAATGGTAATTTCCAGTGACACGTCTCCAGCCAAATTTCCATGTGGATGGGGAGTGCTCTGCTGCTGAGTTTCTGCCTGCCTGGACTTACCCAGGAATTAGGGGATGGCTGGTTGGATCTGTGACCCTGCAGGTTGCTCGGCTCAGCAGGGTGCAAGAAATTACCCAGGGGAGCCCCTGCTCCTGCTGGCTCCAATTAAACCCATCGGAGCGTGCTCCAAGGAAAGCGCTCCAAGGAAAGCACTCCAAGGAAAGCACTCGTGGCTGGGGAAGTGTGGCACTCTGCTGAACTGGGCTGCAGCTCAGAACTCCATTTATTGGTTATAATTAATTTTCCCCCCTCAAAGGGGATCCCCTTTGAAAGGGGATGGACAAAAGACCTGTTTTCCTCCCGGGCTTGGGTCGCTCGCTTGCTTTGCCAGAGGCACGGGAGCAGGGATTCCTGGCAGCTGGCTTCTCCTGAAGCTCATCCCTGATGGATGGAGCTGGCTGGGAAGGGCTGTCCCCACAAGCCAGCCTTGCTGTGACTCTAAGGACCTTCAGTCATGCTCCAGGAGAGGGTTCCCACCACATCTGTGCGTTGACCTCCTGTGCTTCCCACCCTGTGTCCGATGTCCTTCCACCTCCTGTCTCCTAACACCAAAACTGGGTCCCTTTGGCAAAATAGGGTCCCTGAGACAAAATTCCCAACAAAACAACAAAACAGCAGGTAGAATATTACCCATATTGAGCTCTAGACTGTGCCCAAAGCGCTTGGGTTTTTCATCCCTTTGGGGGTGTCTATCCTGGGCCGGGAATAAATCACCAGACACTTAAAACCACTTGGGCTGAACAATCCAAGGCATCTCCAATTTTTTATCTCCAGTGATTGTATGGGACCTTTTGATCACCATTGGGCAGGATCCCTGATGGAATAGCAAGGTGACAGTCCCTCCCCTGCTGTCACAGGGAACAGGTGGAGGGTTTGGAGCTGAAATCTGGAATCTTCCCCCTGCTCTCCCCCTGGGACTCAGCACGTCCTGCTGTCCCTGAGCTGGAGACACCCCAGCACACCCAGGAGCTGCAGAGAGGGCTGGTTCTGTCACCTGCCTGTCACCCTGTCCAGCCCTTGGACACTTCCAGGGATGGGGCTTCTCTGGGAACCTGTGCCAGGGCCTCCCCACCCTCACAGACACCCAACAGGGGATGGGAAGCACAGAGGAACTACAGAAGGTAAATGAATCTTCCCATTTCTCTCCAAATGAGTTATTAATCATCTCTCCTTTACATATTCATTAGCCATAATACACACCATATTTTTATTAATGTGGCAAAGAAACAATTACAGGTGAAAAATGGGTTGTCTGTTTATTTTATACAAGGAGCTTGTTCCTCATTTGCATGATTTTAAAAATGAAGTTTTTTTCTTGCCACAGTGCTGGGGATGTGTTCCAGCCTGAGACCATGGAAAGGGATGTTTGGATGGGCAGCTGGGAACCAAAGCAACTGGTATTGGGGGATTCTTTCCTTTTTGGGCAGGAGTGGGTTATACCAAGTCAATCCTGGGCTGGGACAAGGGAGAACAGCCTGGAGCAGGTATTTTCCATCTGGTGGAGCTGCCTGGTGCCTCCTGGTCGCAGGGTTTCAGGAGGTGCCTTGTAAAGGTTCTGCAAACCAGCACAGAAATCCTCTCTGTGCATTTCCATTCGAGCAAGAGAAATGTGGGGAGCAGAAATAACAAATGAATATTCAAAGCCCAGTTCTGAATTGATTATAAAGGGGATCCATCCAATGGTTTCTTTCATTCTCATGGAAGTGAGATGAAGTTTTGGGTTAAAATGATTGAGGAGCTACATCCCCAAGTCCTTCTCACTTCCCTCCCTGTAGATTTATGAATATTACTGGATTTGAAGACATTTTTTGGTGACCAGGCATGAGCTCAAAGGGGAAACTTTGCTGTCCTCACTGCCATTTCTTTGGTCCAGAAGATGAAACTGTACCTAAGCAAAATTAAGTGCCAGAGAAAAAATCCATTGTTGATTAAAATCTTGTATTACGAGTTACCGTGGGTGAGTGGTGGTGTCGGAAATGTTGTCTGGATTCGTGCTGACACCAGACATTAACTCTGGTTTGGGAAGTGTCTTTCTCATCCCCATCCCCAGCTGGCAGCAACCCAGTTTTGAGGGTTCTTCCCACACAGGTTTGAAGCACAGAGACTCTTTAGAGGGCAAAGAGACTCTCCAGCTCAGCCAGTTCCCCTCCTGGTGCTGACTGGGAGCTGAGGGCTGTGCAGGAGAGGCAGGGCTGTGTTCCTGCTTTGTAATTCCCCCCCGGCAGTAAGATCTGGGCACTGCTGGCCCTGCACACAGGGCAGGACGGCCCCAGGTGCCTTTTCTGCCCCACATGCTTTGTTCTCAGCATTTGGGGAAAATGAACATCTTTGAAATGGTCTCTGCTCTGGGAAATGCTGTTGGCAGATAAAGAACATTTCACCAGAGTGCTTGAAGGTGGTGCTGGCATTGGGGACCAGGGGAGCTCCCCTTGCAGCTCCAGCAGGGCTGCTCCAGCACCCAGGGATGCTCACAACTGGCACAGTTTTTCTGGGACACCAGAGCCCTTTCTGCACACATTTCTCCCTAGATCAGGATGAAATAAATTTGAATCTTTCTGGGAAAGGCACTCTGGGCAGTCAGTTGGTTGAGGGACGTGTCTTTCTGTCTGCCCCTGTGCCTTTCTCATACCTGATCTCACCTCAATTTACAGGGAGGTAAAATATCCAGGTAAATATCCAGAACACCAAGTTGTGACCCCTTGTGGGAACTTGGCTGCTGAAGGGGAAGAGACCCAAACCCTGCTGAGGTTTGGAGAATCTCAGGTTTGCTGGGATCTCTCTGTCCTGATGTGTCACAGACAGCTTGTCCTGTGAGGGGACATGTGCAAGGAACAGGAGAGGACATCTCTAGGCATGGTCAGAGAGGACAGAAATCTTCCCCTAATTCAGTTACAAACCCAGCCAAGGGAGAGATGCATCCATAGGAAAACAGAGACACTCTGCTGCTCTCAGGACTCCTGGCTGCAGCTGGGAGCTCAAAACACCTTTTAGTTCCTACCAAGAATGTTTGGTTTATTCCTGATTTGAATAGATAATTTTCAATCCCCTGCTTGGGAGGGGAAATTTCTTTCAGGAACCATGTGTGGTGTGGGTGAAGTTTGGTCCATCCCCGTAGAAATCCAAGTCTGCCAGCGCTGGGAGGAATAGCAAAGTGTAACAATGAATGAGAAATTATAAACATTTGTGAAAAGCAGCTGGCCCTGGGCATGAGACTTCCTTCAGTGTACTCTGGTGGTTCCAGGCTGCCCCACTCCCCTCGATGGCACGGAGCAATCCATAACACTTTCCATCCACGGCCAGCAGGCAAAGTGCCCCACAGTGCCTGGGGATTCATTTGGAAGAGTCAGTTCAGTGTGTTTGTTCTCTTTGTTAATGATACTTTTGATAGATCTCTGTTTCTCCGTTTTCTGGCTTGCATTTCTCTCCTCTTTATTTAAGGATTATTCCTACTCGGGAATGCTTTCCTGCCTTTGGTGTTGAAGTGTCCTGGAACTGGGCTACAAGCAGGATGCAGAGCCCCAATTCCTCTCCCAGTGTGACACAAGGTACAAAACCCAGATGATCAGAGGTTCTAAAATAGATTCTATAATAAATAAATCAAAAGAAATCGTTCAGAGGGTGCTTGGTTTGAAATCCAGGGAGTGCTGGAGATGGGAAGCATCCCATGGCTCCTTCTGAGGTGCCTCGCACAGCTGAGAGCTCCTGAAGATCAGCAGGGCTGGATTACATGGACATCAATTCCTCTTTCAAGAGGATGCATATCTCACAGAACTGCATCAAAGCTGCTCTTGATCACAAGGCTCTGCTTTAATTAATTACAGCAAAGCTGCTTCCCTGCAGTTTGGACCAGCACGTGACAACATTGCACTAACCATAAAATCCATAAAAACACAGGAGTATCACACAGTGCTCGGTGGTATCTGTTAGAAATAGATGGTTATTGCTGTCCTCATTTTCCAGAGGGGAAACTGAGGCACAGGCAAGACTTGGAATGTGTCTGAGTGGCCTGGGAGAGGACTTATCCCATCCCTGGAAGTGTCCAAGGCCAGGCTGGACAGGGCTTGGAGCAACCTGGTCTAGGCAAAGGTGTCCCTGCCCGTGGCAGGAGGTTGGAATGAGATGGTTTTTAAGGTCCTTCCCAACCCAAACCCTTCCATTATTCTGTGATTCTCTCTTGATGGCATAAATTACCAGGGGCAGGATGAGTCTCAGTGTATCCACACAGGACCAACACAGCTGTGCCTCACCTTGGCTGCACCAAACTGGTCTCACCACAAACAAGGTGGGTGGTGTGACTGTGACCCTGGGGGGGTCCCAGGACTGGCTTAGTCTGCCTTTGTTCCAGCCAATCCATCAATCCTGGGACAGGAAATCATCTCCTTTATACAGTTTGAGATCAGTCTTTGCGTCACTGGGCTACCTGAATTCCAAACCCACCTTCTCTCCTCCTCACTTCCTGGTATCAGGACCTCTGGTATCGGGTAACCTCTGGCTCAGGACCTGCATCCCTGTGGGGTGGTCAGGAGCTCCCAGCCCAGCACAGGAAGATGTCTGGCAGGAGCAGGCCCCATCCCACAGAGCCTTGCAGGAGCAATGCCTTTCAAATCCAGCTGTTAGGAACGTGTCTCAGTCGGATTTGCTGCCCGAGCCATTCCCAGTGAAGGCCAGAGACTTGTCAGCAGTGGAGTCAGGGGAGCACTTTTCATCAGCTCCATTTCTGCATCATCATCAGCCCGGTTAAACCCAAGTCATCTCCCCCTGACCACTGCATCCAAGCATTTCTTCCCCCCTTTGTTTCCATCAGTGCTTTTCTTCTCTCCCAAGCCCTCAGACAACCTTGACTGTGACGAGCTGGCGGTGGCACAAAAGCACATCCGTTCCAAGGGAAAATATTGACACTTGTGCGTCATTCCATGGCACATCTGGGGGCCCAAATACCAGCCCTGCCCAGCCTGCCAGGCCAAGGGAAGCAGGAGGAAGATAAATAAATGTGATGACAGTCAGGCTCTTGCAAATGAGTCGTGGTCTGAAGGAAGCCAGAATAAGCATCTTGTGCCGCCTCGCACGCGGAGCTGGAGCCACGGGGAGAGGGGAAACGTGCAGCGTTCACACCGGCAGGGCAAAGGTCTGCAACATGAGCAGCACTGCTCCAAGAGGCAGATTTCCTGCCTAATAATGCTCCAGGAAATAGCTGGGCACTTGCTGCTCAGCCCTGTCCGACGCCTGTGTGTGGAGCAGGAGGAGGGAGACGGGGAATGCTGCGGCAGAGGTTCCCCCAGCCCACAGCCCCTGCCCCTGTGGGTGTTTGAGCTCTGGCAACCCCACAGGACCTCAGGTCTGCCTTGTATTTTAGCCAATGTGCTTCAGCTTGAGCTGTCTTGGCCTAAAACCGGCTCTGGCCACGTGCACAGAGATGTGCTTTGAGCCAGAGTGGGGTTCAGCTGCTTCCAGAGGGACTGGAATGTGCTGTTCACAGGGACTTAAGCTACTGCTGGTGGGCTCAGGGCTCAAGGACAGGCTGCTCTTGAAGGCAGGAGAAGTTTGTCTCCATCTCCTTTGCAATGAGGAGTTAACTTGGGTCTGAACAGCGCAGTTTGGGGTTTATTGTCCTCCAATGCCACCAAGCAATTCCCTGGGCTGCCTTTTCCAGCCCTTTTAGTTATTCCCTTTCGTCTCCTTCCTGCACACCACGAGTGTCTGGGTGGTTTGTGCACACTTGGCTGTGGCTCAGATCCCCGTGGTCCTCTCCATTCCTCAGCCTTGGGGCTCAGCATCTGCACTGGGTTCCAGTTAACTTCTGCTCCCCCAGAAACCTGGAAAACTTCTCCAGTGGTGTCAGAAATCTCCCACAGTTGAAATTTATTGAGGCTTTTTCTTCCTGTAAGAAATGTGAAAGCCAATCCAAGTGATTGATAGGCCTGATCTGCTTTGCTTTGTGTTTTCTTGGCCAGGTTGAGATTTGGCTTGAAGGAATGAAATCTGGAATTCTCTTTTGAGCAGCAGCGTGGTCGGCTACAGCTTCTGGCTGGGTGGAAGCAGAAACAAAATAAAGGCAGAGCAGCCCAAGCTGTGAGAGCCAGGTGAGATCTCTCCTCTGAGCCCCTGCCTGTCTCACCTGCACTGTGGTGGCTTCCAGGGACCCTTCCCTACCCTGGTCAGCTAAAGGCATGGTCAGCAGCAGCAGTGAGTTATTTAGGGTTGAGTCTTTGCACCATCTGCATCCAGAGCAACATCTGCCCCTGCTTGTTTGGGAACAAGCCATAACTCCTGCCTTCAAAGCAGAGCCAAGCTGCCAAGTTTCAGCACAGTTCCTCATGTCCACTCAATCTGGAGAGGGTTCTCTGTCAGCTGCTACACCCCCTCCAAACCCTTTTGATCACAGCTGCCCTTCCCATCAATCTGCCAGGGCAAACAAACAGCCTCATCCCACACGGGGTGCCCACGTTAATCCCTGAAAGGCATTTGGTGAGATGTGTCAGAGCTCTGGGCAGCTCCAGGCTTGCAGGGATGAGCTGTCAAGGGGGGCTTGCAACCAAAAAATCTCAACACTTTTCCCCTGAAGGCAAAGACCCGGGGTGGGGTGAGATGGAAGGATGGCAAACCCCTGGCACACTGCAAGGTCTGGACATGCTGGGCTGTGTCTGGGCACAAGCCTTAAATCGAAACCAGGCTGCAGAACCACTGGTTTGAAGGAGACTTGGAGTCATGTAATGAGGAACAAAAACTGTCCATCTGTGCCTTCCAGACTGATGCTGTTCAGCCCTAGAGCACAGGGATTTGTGTTTGGGTTACTGGTCCCATCCTCTCTCCTTAGGTAATTATATTCCCTTGCCTTTTTCTGCCTCAGATCACACCTTTGCAAATATGATTCTCCTGCTTGGATGGGAGAGTTTCTCAAAATGGTGCAAGCACTGCCCCGAGGTGACTCTGACATTCCTCTGCTGCCCCAGGGCTGCAGATTGGTGTCTGTTGGGCAGCAGGTCCCAGACGTCATATCAGGTAACTCAAGAGTGTCAGGTGACATTCCATGTGTCACACCCTCGGAACAGGCACTGACAACCAGTCACATCTGAGGTGTTATGCAGGGTCTTGGTGATGAAGCTTTTATTGAGACCAGGTGGGAAAATTAGGGCTTGGGTTAGGAGTTTCCCCTATAAATCCCAGCAAAGGCAGGCAAAACCCTTTGTGTCCCTGTTCATCAGACCATGCTGCTTCCTGGGCAGTCCTAAGGGTGGTTTTGGTGACTGGTGAAGACTGAGAATTGTGAGTTTTGAAACAGGAGCAGAGGGAAACACTCCCATTTTCCCACATGCTGGAGCCAAGGAGCTGTAAGGTCACGCTCAGAGGGATGAGCTCACTCCTGGGATGCTGAGGGAGCAGGTGGCTCTGTCCCACATGGATGGGCTCAGGCTCTGCTCCTCCCAGCCCACCCTGAACCCTCCCCTTGTAAAAGCCACCAGAGAGGTGAGAACACCCCAGGTTAAAGGTACTGGGAAATTTTCCCCTAAAGAAATATTTATTTTTTTAAATGAGGCAATAATTATCACCCAAATGGGAAGCTTCTGGTTGAAAACCATTTGGGTTTTTTTCAAAGAGCGTTTCCAGAGGGAACATAGGAGTGTTTAAACAAACACCTCAAAGCAAGACACAGCTTGGAAGCAGCATCAGGGTGGAATGAAACAGCTCTAATCACACTGCTCCATTACTCTTGACAAGGGAGATGAGGAGCTGCTGAGCATCTCTGTCGAGGGGAGGCTGAGCCCTGTAGAACAACGTGCCTGAAACAATGAGCTCATGTATCTGTCAGCACGGGCCCACATCCCATTTCCACACGCTGGTGTGTGCTGACAGCACAGCCTGCACTGGGAGGCACATCTCAGGGAGCCCTCCCCGAGCAGCACAGCCCAGGGAACCTTTCCCTCCCTGCACGAGCAGTGCTCGCACGGCTGGAGCCTGTTTGTGCAGAGCTGGGAGCAGGGGCTGGACTGTGGTCAAGTTTTTCCAGTGCCTAGTCCTAAATGTCGAGTTTTCTGCTTGCCTTGCAGGATCTGCTGGGGAAAGTTGCACTGATTGTGTTTGTACCAAACCCGAGCCAGGCAGCAGCATCCCTCACCTGCTGGGAGGTATTGGTACAGTGAAATGGTGCTGCCCTGCTCCTGAATATCAGTGCTGGGAACTAAAGGAATAAAAGCCAATCCATCCTAGTAACAGGCAGATTTCTGTGGGGGGCTTGGCACTGCAATGTGGAATTTCTACAAAAGGACTTTCTTACCTCAAAAGCTGAACAAAAGAACACAGTCTGATGGTTTTTGTCGTGACAAAATAAGAGCAAAATGCAAGGGTGCATTTTGCTGCTGTGTTGGCAGGTCTTCATGTGATGGGTGCTGTGATGCCCTGGGATTATTTCCACATGAAACAAGTGGAGATGTGTCAGATTGCTCTGGGAACATGGCTCAGCTCAGCTTCAGGCTTCCACCAAACCTTCAGATCAGTAGCTTTTCTCCAGGTTGGAATATGAGTGGGAAAGGGCTGTGACACAGGCTGAGGGCTCAGCTCCCCTCCAAGGCTGCTGGTCACCCCGGGGACAGGAACGTGCTGCTGTGATTCCTGGTAGGCAAGAGGAGCATCCTGGGACCTGTTGAGCAGAAGAATTTTAATTGGCATTATTAAAATGTTTTGCATGACATCTAAAGCTGGGGATGTAATTTGGGAAACAGCCTTGTAATTTATGCCCAGATATTACTTGGCACATTGGCTGCTCCGTGACAAAGGGAACTGAGGGGGAACAATGCTGCACCTTCCTCTTGCTCCTCCCACCATCTGCTTGCAATATTCCTGCCTGAGCACATGAAAACATTCATGTCCAGAGGAACTGGCCCATCTCATCAGGCTAAGTATGAACCATGTCAGAGTGATTATGGGAGAACAGGGCAAAAATGGCTTCAACATCCAGCCCTCCTCATTAATAGCTTGTTATTGGCACAACTGATGTGTGTTACCATCCCACACTACACCGAGCCAGTACATAAATGTTTTCCTTAGCATATTTTTAATGTTGCTAATTTATCTGTTACTGTCACACTGGGGCTGTTAGCTTTGAACAAATGGCTGGTATTAATCACTGGAGAGCTATTAGACACCACAGCCATGGTGTTAAATCAACTCAGGAGTGGCACTTGTAGGAATATTCAAACAGAAATTTAAAATTGCCTCGGTGCTGGGCATGTGGTTGATGCCTCTGGGATGGGAGCCATGGAGTGCCTGCAAATGCTGCTCCTGTGTGCCCAACATGCCCAGTGGAAATTCCTTTCTCTGAAGAGTAATTTCACTTTAAGACTTTATTTATTATGAAGTCGCTTTGGGGTGGAAAAAAAAAAGGGAAAAACCATTTGCAGCAGTTGGAGTTGAGCAGTGTGGTGTTTAACCCTGTGTGTGCTTTGCTCAGTGGATTTGGGGCTCTCTGATCAGCATAGGGTTTTCTGTTCCCTGTGTTCCCCTGATGATACTTGGGAAGGACAGGATCCACAGGATCTCCTGTCCCTGGGATGAGGAGAGGTTTAATCCTTTGTGCCAAGCACAGCTTTTTTGGGAGGCTGTGCCAGTCTGCTCACCCCTGCTGGGCACAGGCAATGCCTCAGATGTTTGTGGGATGGGGAGAGCAAAGATCCCCAGTGCAGTTCAGGCTGCAGGAGAATTTGGCTATGTTCCCCCTGTTTTCAACTTTATTTTCATCAAGAAAAATTGAACTACAGGTAGATGAACATTTTGAACAGCACTAAGCTGGTCTCAAACCCAGATGTGTCCCTTTCAGTCCCTTGCTCTCACCAGTGTGAGCAGGACACCCCTTTCCTCCAGCCTCTGGCACAACAGGTTCTCTTTGGGATGATGGCAAAAACAGAATCAGAGAATCCTGGAGTGGTTTGGGTTGGAAGGGACCTTAAAGCCCATCCAGTCCCACTCCCTGCCATGGCAGGGACACCTCCCACTGTCCCAGGCTGCTCCAAGCTCTGTCCAGCCTGGCCTTGGACACTGCCAGGGATGGGGCAGCCACAGGTTCTCTGGGCACCCTGTGCCAGGGCCTCCCCACCCTCACAGGGAACAATTCCTTCCTAAAATCTAAACCAAATCTCTCCTAAATAATAATTTCAGGTTAAACCTACCCACTCCACAGCCTGGGAAGCATCACTCCAGCTCAGGCACTCCCAGGGCTGAATGGAGATGAAAGGGAGATGGAGCTGAACGGAAGGAAGGAAACCTCCATGGGAGCTCGTTCAGAGAGGAGAGGTTTTAGACAAATCATTTGGGGTTTAATGAGTTTGTGTTTTCCAGCAAGACACTGATTCATGAGAAGCCTTTGATTCATGAGACCTGCTGGACTCATAGATCAGGAAATATATGGCTGCTGTAATGGAGATGCCAAAAAGCAGCCGTGAGTGGGAGATGCCTGGTGGTCACCTATGGTGCTCCACAAATGTTTCTTCAACTGAAAACAACTGGAATCTGGCACAGTTTACTGCTGTTTTGGAAGGTCTGCTGTAATGTTTTATTTTCTCCCTCATTTCTACAAGCTGAGTCACCCCCCATTTGGAAGTATAAATCCCAATAGCAGGCTGGTCTTGTCACTGACCTTGTGGAAGACTTCAAAGGGAAAACTGGAGGGATTTTTGGGTCCCATGAAAATGTTGTAGCAGCTTTCTGTGGCTTCCACTAAATGTGGCTCTCTATCTATACCTTCTGCACTGCAGGGAGGTTATCCAGGGAAATACCCCAAAGGACTGGGAATTAACAGCAACTCCCTGCTTAGAACAGCCCACAGTGCCCCAGTCACCAGGGGCTGCTGCTGAACTGACTGGGAAAAGGGACTTTTCTGTCCCTTTGGCACTTCCTGCAGTGTTTTTCCATGGTGTCAATGGCCTGGGGACGTGTGTGAGCCGGAGAAGGTGTGCAGGGAGCTGAAAGGCTCTTCCTTCCCAAATGCTCAGGTGTTCCTGCTGCATTTCATTAATGCTGAGCAGCTGGACAGAGGTGCAGCTCCTGGCTCTTTATTGCCTCTGACTTGTACATGTTTACCTTGTGGTTTTGTCCCTGATTGGAGACATCACAGCTGGGTTCTCACATTTGGGATAAACCTAATTGGGGGCCTTTCTCAAAAACCCACTGTGCAGTGCCAGAGCAGCCCCCAGGGATGGCCCAGCCTGACCTCCTGCATAATTCAGGTCCGAGATTCCCACAAATCCTGTCTGTGTTAAGGTGCTCATATGGGACTGAACACGTAGGGACGGCCAAGGTTTCTGAATTTGCACTTCTTCAGCCAACATTTCTGAATTTGCACTTCTTTTCAGACAGTTTTGTTTAACTTTTGGTGGGCAGCCACTAAACCTTGCTTTGCCTCTTGGTTTCAGAGCCTTCTCTGGAGGTTTTGTGATGAGGTCCCTTCTCTGGTGAATAAGCCCAGGAAATGGAGCATCCCAAGGCTGGGCCTTTGCTGTCATTGCTGTTTCCCATCACAGAGCTCCCCACACCAGACAGCTGCCTCCCAAACCCTCCTCTGGCCATGCAATTAGTGCAGGGTGGCAGAGGGGGGATTTCTTTCCTTAATACACAGCACCATTTTCTCCCCTTGAGAAATTAATTCTGTGTTGGTTCCAAATGGGTGGCCCCAAAGATTGCAACCCCTCACTAAACAAGGTCCCCTGGGGTTCCCCAGCCATCAAACCCTTTTCCAGGCTGCTACACTGCTGTGCCCAGCTTGGTCTTACAGCAGTAAAGGCACAGGGATGCTCTCCCTCTGTGGCCAGGCGGGTTTCCTGCCAGTTCTAACCTTGCCTGGGCAGCAGAAAAGAAGGTGATGTCCCAGTTGTTTTAAAAAACTTAATGAATTTCCACTGAGATTCAGCCCCCACCCCAAAAAACCAAAAGAGAAAAATGAATGAGCTGAAGTCCCAGTCTCTGGGTGCTCCCTTGGGAGCAGCTGCTCCCCAGCACTTTTGCATTTGAGAGCAGTGTCAGAGTAAGGAACTTCTCTGGGGGGGTGTTCCATTCTTTCTCCCTTCAGGACACATTCCTGGCAGTTTGCACTGGAGATCCCCAAGGGATCTGTCCTGGCTGACGAGCTGGGGAGCTGCAGGCAGGTAAGGCACAGACAGAACACATTAACTGCCTCATTCCTTTATGCCCAAGCTCTTTTCTGGCTTGTAATAGAAACCCAGAGCCTGCCCTTTTTTAAACTCAGATCTAAACAGTAGCTGCTATAACATATTAGGTTGGAGTATGAACTCTGTATGAAAGATGAAGGGGGAAATGATGAATTTCAAAAATGATCTCACTGGGTCCTAACTTTAAAGCATCTGTGGAAATTCATTGCAAGTAATATGCTCTTAATTATTCATTTTCCTTGGCACTGGTTAAAGAGCCAGGGAACGGCTTCTGTCTCTTTATATTTAGTCTGTTATTGTTTGAAAAAGGCCAGGGGGACGCCAGCACCGGACAGAAATGATATCCCCCCTTACATCCACACACACATATTAGCAGCAGCCCCGGGAAAGGGGATGTAATCACCAGCAGCTAAGAGACAATGACATTTTTATGGCGCTCCTGGCAAACCTGCGGTGGGAGAGAGCCTGACAAGTCCTTGGCTTTCCACCACATTCCTGTGTGAGCTCTGGGGGGAGCTGGGGTGAGCTCCCAGTCCCTCCCAGCCCCGGGAATCAGCTCGTGTTGGCCAAACTGCAGCTGCCCCGTGGGCTGAGCCTTTCCCTGCTGCTGCTGGAGGAGCTGGGAGCGAGCAGGAGAGGGTCCCAGTGCCGGCAGTGCCAGGAGACGGGAACTCATCCTCTGCCTCTCCACACAGACCACCCCAGAGCCTCCCTGGAGGCCACACGGGCCTTGGGGGTCTCCACCACCCAACGTGGGGCTGTCCTGAGGCAGGGAAGCTCCTGAGCCCTCCCCAGGCCCTGGGAGCACAGCTGGGCTCTGCTGGACAGGGTCAGGATGGACGTGGCAAACTTGGTTTGTCAGCTCAGAGGAACCAGGCATGGGGGTTTAGCGGGTCTTACAAAACTTGGGATCGTATTCATGGAATCATGGAATGGTTTGGGTTGGAAGAGACCTTAAAGGTCACCCTGTTCCACTCCCCTGCCATGGCAGGCACACCTTCCACTGTCCCAGGCTGCTCCAAGCCCCATCCAACCTGGTCTTGGACACTTCCAGGGATGGGGCAGCCACAGCTTCTCTGGGCACCCTGTGCCAGGGCCTCCCCACCCTCACAAGGAACAATTCCTTCCCAATATCCCATCTGAATCTCCCTTCCTTCAGCTTAAAGCCACTCTCCCTTGTTCTGTCCCTCCATTCCTTGTCTAAAGTCCCTCTCCAGCTCTCTTGGAGCCCCTTGAGGCACTGGAAGGGGCTCTGAGGTCTCCCTGGAGCCTTCTCTGATCCAGGTTGAACACCCCCAGCTCTCTCTGTTTTCCAAGGCCTTTTGCTTGAATAGCAGGAGAGACCTGGGGTTGTGCCCATGGGGCAGCTTCTGAGGTCTGAGGGGGTAAATCCAACTCTCTCCTTTGCCTGGTTTGGTCTGTGGGATGGATCCAGGGTCCCTCAGCTCCGAGTCAGTGCTGCAAATCCTCCCCCTCAGCCCTTCCTGGTGACATTTCATGTGATGTTGATTATTTTTTTTTCAGCCTGACAGCAGCAGAGTCAGTGGTTTTCTCTCTGTCTGGAAATCACCAAACCCTCCTCGTGTGTGCAGCCGTCCTGCCCAGGGCTCCCAGAACTGGCAGTGGGGGGCTCTCAGCACTTTTCCATGGCTGGTGTCCTGCCAAGGCTTCTCACCTGAAAGAGCCAATCCAGGTTTGCTTTTTGCCCTGAACAAAGCCCTGTTTGCAACTTCTGCCTACTCCAGAGTCCCAGGGTTTTTGAGAAGGATCTACTCTGTGCCAGCTGCTGTCCTCTGAAATATAAATATTAAAGCCTTTACAGTCTCAAGCAGATGCAGGAACCCCAGCTTAATTCAGAATAGATGAGATGAAGACAGTTTCTGAGGGGAAAAAGTTGATAAATTGTAAATGAAATTTGTTGAGATTCATCTAAACAGTAGAGACCAAATATTTCAGGGTTTTGGCAGCTGACAAGTTAAACATTTCAAGCCGTTCTTTGGCAATTCAAATAGAAGAGAATTAGCTGCATGGTCAGAACTAATGGGGTTTGCAGTGTTTTCCCTTTGACTGGTTGGCATGTTTCATTTTTCAGCTGTCAAAGGCCTGAAAGATTTGTGCTTTGACAGAAAACCCTCAGAATATCATCAGGATGAGCATTTCCATTGGCTCAAATGACTCTGGGTTGAAAATGCCTTGAATTGAAAGTTTTGATGGTCTCCAGCTGATGGCCCAATCCTGCAAACCCTGACTGCTCTGAGGTTTACTCAACCCCACACCTTTTCCCCAAGAACAGCTTGAGTACCTCAGGCAGCTGAGGTTGTGTTTGAATCTCCCCTGAACAGTCAAATTTTGCCAGTTTAAGGGTGTTGGGTTTTGGTTTTTGTTTTGTTTTGTTTTGGTTTTTTTTTTTTCTGGAGCCTTAACTGCAGCCCTTGGAGGTGCTGCCAAACAATTTCCCACTGGCACAGTTTTCTTCCCAGCCAACACATAGGAAGTCTGGGGCATTTAATATTCTCACTTAATATTTAGTGGGAGCACAGTCCTGGTGTCTGTCAGCTCTGTTTGCCCTCTGCAAAATCCAGGGGAAGGTGTGAGAGCAACACCTTTGGGCAGAGCACAGAGACACCCAGGTATGGACAGGGCTGAGGAGCCCCCAGCCTTGCAGAGGTGCCAACATAAAAAACCTGATCCCAATTTCCTGCCGAATGCCCTAAGTAAGGGAATGAGTGTTCCCAGCATGCTGAGCCCTCAGACTTGCTCACACACCCAGCCCTCCCCGTGTGCCCCTGACTCAGCATCCTCCCAGCCCTTCCTTCCTTGTGTCCTCAGGTTTTTGTCCTCTCCACACCTTGCCATCCATCCTTTTCCCACTGGTCCATTATTTCCTGCTTCACCCAGTCCTGTTCAGTGCCAAGCTTCATCCCAGGGCTCCCACACACATTTGTCCCATGGCACGGCAGTGTCTGGTGAGCTGAGGAAGGGGAGCAGGGATTTGCATGAACCTCTTTCCCAGGAGGAGGATTTCTGGTTATCTCCCACCAGCTCCACGCAGTCCCTACCTTTGGTGGCCTCTTATCCTGAACAACCCCTTTTTCCCTACTATCTTGAATTTTCTTTGGTGTCCTTTCTTTTATGTTTGTATTTTCCCTGAAGTGGTCAGGCAGTTGGACCAGATGGTGATTATAGACCCCTTCCAACCAAAATGTTCCAATCTACTCCCTTTCCATCCCTGTCCTTCCCTTCCTGTGCAGGTTTCCTGCAGGAAGAGCTGCCCATGGCAGTGATGGTTATGATGCTTGTGATGTTGTGGCTGCACTGAGCACAGATCCACAAACACCTCTGGACTCAATTTCCTTAAATCTCCCCCCCAGTTTTCCCCCAAATCAAAGAGCACCTGTCCAGGGAGCTCTGTAGGATTCTCTGAAACATCATCATTTCAGGAATGTTTTCTTCTCCTTTGAACAGAAATATTTTATGAGAGCAAGAATAGTTTTTAATTCATTAAAGACATTTTTTCTGCTGGAATTAGTTCTTCTTCAAAGTACTAATGATAATGATGATGATTAAAAGTTTTCCTATATGATTTGCAGCTTTGATAACTGTGCATTAGTTGGAAAAAGATTCCTTTAGAAAAGTGAAATGCAAAGCAAAATTAACTGAGCCCTCCCCTCTGGGAACAGTTTTACTTCTGCTCTGCCCAGTGCTTCAGCATCAGGAATCTGAGAAGCTGGAGCTTCACTGAAATGAGCAACAGGACTTTTTCTTATTTAGGCTTTTGCTTAGCAGATAAGTTGTGGTTTTAATTTGCTTTATTCCTGCTCTAACCATGGGACAAACAGGAGGAATCGCTTTTTAATTCTCCCATTTGTGCACGATTAATTTAGGGATTTGACTCTGGCTGACACATTTTGATTTGCTGCTTGGAAACTCCAACTCGAGTATTTCAGTTTGAATCACTCTGACATTAAATCTTATCTGGCTGCTGTGCTCCAGAGGCTGCTGTGGTGCTGCTCAGGGAATTCCTGCAGCTCGGGAGCACTGGGTGGGAGCGTTGCCTGGCTGGCACAGACAACCCCACACAGCTCACTCCAGCTCTGACAGAGCAAATCAGTGCATCAAAGAGGTGTCAGAGAGGAATATCATGTGGGAAATGTAATTTTCAAGATATTTTTCCCTAGGAATCACCTCTGGCACTGCTGGATTTCCTATCACACTTAGCTGGGTTTTGGCCTGGCTGTTAGGAAATGGCTGTAACAGATATTTGAGAATCCCAGAATGGTTTGGGTTGGAAGAGACCTTAAAGATTATCTGGTTCCGCTCCTCCTGCCACGCTCACTCCTTCCACTGTCCCAGGCTGCTCCAAGCCCCATCCAACCTGGCCTGGGACACTTCCAGGGCTGGGGCAGCCACAGCTTCTCTGGGCACCCTGTGCCAGGGCCTCCCCACCCTCACAGGGAAGGATTCCTTCCCAATCTCCAATCTAAGTCTCACTTCTTTTAAAGTCTAAAACTAAATATCTGTAAAGAAACACCAAAAAATGTGGAATCCTTTTCACCTCCTTACTTGCTGTGTCATCCCCTAAGTCCTCCTAAATTTTCCCCCTGGAAAGACTGGGTGAGAGTCACCTTGAAGGGAAAAGTGATGATGGTGCCTGTGAGATACAAGGTTGCATGAAATCAGATAAATGATCCTGATGCAACACCACTGTCCCCAAACCAGTCTGTGCCTGGTACGTGCTGAGGACAGAGGGAACAAACAGGGGTGATGGCAGCAAAAGAGGATAAACACCTGGATCCAGGGACACCAGGGGCTGTCTGAGCAGGGAACTCTGCACTTCCAGAGATGTGTTTTATATTGCAAAAATGGGATGGATTCCCAAGGGTAACACAGCAATAAAACCAGATTGGGATGAAAGGAATAGAGGCCAGCTGAGGGAGCCTAATACAGATCTGTAGAAATGAGCCTACATTTATATCATTTATAGGAAAAAAATTCATTTCTGTGTCTGCACGGTTTCTGAACACCACTTTATAGATTTCTCTAGCAGGGATGTAATTCCCTTCCCCACCCTATCCATTCTTTAGGATGTCCTAATCCTTGGCCTGCTGATTATTCCCTACAACTTCTTTTTCAAAGAAGTCAGAAAATCTCTTTTGGGGCCTTTTTAATAAAGTACTATTGGCATTTTGTAACTCCCAGTGTTCCACAAGGTATGAAATGAAAGCATTTCAGATGTCCACAGCTGCTGAGGCGGTAGGAAAGTGAAATTTGATTTTAAATCCATTTGTAAATCCTGCTGATTTCTCGTATATTTCTAGCTTGCACTGCAGCCAGTGTCCTGCTTTCTCCCATCCACAGTGCCCCTTTTCTGCAGGAGGGACAGGGCTCTGGGCTGGCGGGATCATGGCCACCTTCACCAGGGTGTTTTTCAGCAGATCTGACAGCTAATCCAGGGAATGACGTTGCAGTGAGACACTTCAGATAAACGGAAAGAAAGGAAAAGAAAGGGAAATCTCATCAAGCCCAGGGGAGCCTTGCCTGCCTGGTTTTCTTCAGGAGACATGGTACAGCTCATGGAATTTCTTGTGAACACTGGCAGGTCAGGAAGGAGCAAACAAAGCCTTGGGTTTATGCAGTGCCTGATGCCTGGGTACAGTGGGTTATTTCCTTTTGTGGCTGAAAGGGTTGGAGATCTTGGTCTCAGTTACTGAGAGTTCAGTGGTTTGGAAGCAGCCTGGGAAGAGCTCCCACTGCACAGGGAGTTGGAAGGAGCATCACAAGGATGTAGTGTCACCACCTCCTCATCCGTGGGAGACCCCTCTGCAGTCAGGGATTCCCAGAATCATTTGGATTGGTAAGGACCTTAAAGATCATCTGGTTCCATCCTCCTGCCATGGGCAGGGACACCTTCCACTGTCCCAGGTTGCTCCAAGCCCCATCCAACCTGGTCTTGGACACTGCCAGGGATGGGGCAGCCACAGCTTCTCTGGGCACCCTGTGCCAGGGCCTCCCCACCCTCACAGGGAAGAATTTTTCCCTATATTCAACTTAAACATCCCCTGTGTCGGTGTGAAGCCGTTCTCCCTTGTTCTGTCATTACAGTTGCCATTGCAGTGTCCGTCTGCAGCTTCCTTGTAGCCCTTCAGAGCCTCGAAGGTGCTCTGAGGTCTCCACTCAACTTTCTCTTCTCAGCCATGGTGGAGCTGCCTGGTGGGACATCCCCAGTCCCCACTGTCACTCCAAGAGTGCCTGGACATGGCCCATGGGGACACCAGACCAGGCAAAGCAGAGCCTTCCCAGGTGCTCTGGTTCAGTGGTGGAAATGGTAGTGCTGGATTAAAGGCTGGACTCGGTGAGACTAAAGGCCTTTTCCAACTTAAATTCTGTGATTGTGCCGTGGGTGTCACTGATGCTGCAGGCAGGATTCAAATGCAGAGAGGAGCAAGACCTTGCTGAGGGCTCCAGCACAGAGACAGCCCCTGCAGGTTTGTGTCCACGTGCAGGCCTGCTCTCTGAGATGCCACTTGCTTCATGTGACGCCCCTGGGTGCCTCCTTTGCTCCTCCACCCCTCCCTGCCTTTGTCCCGCTCTCTCTCCCTTCTCCATCGAGGACTGGAGCTTCTGGAAACACGAGCCAGAGAAATCAGTGGTATTTGGAGCATCTCAACATGGCAGCTCCTGGTGCTTCCCAGGGTAGGAGTGAAAGCATCTTCAGAGGGAGCAGAAGGAATTTGTGATGTCAGCCCATAAATCTCCTGTCTCTTTTCCATCTTCAGCTGAACACAGAGAATCAGTTTCCGATAACATCTCCAAATTGCTGGGAGCAATTTTGCAGCTTGTGGTAATTGCAATCTTCTGCTGAATGCCTCTGAGCTCTTAATAACTTTGTAATTAAAGTGCAATTAACAAATTATCTTGTATATGTCAAATGGAATGCTAATGTTGTTGTTAATGAGGAGATAATTAGCTGGTGTCACGGAGAGACTCATGGGGCATCTCAGAGCTTCAGAACCCTCTTGGCTCCCGTGGGAGGTTAATGGAGTTTGCTGGAAGTGAATGAATGGGTGAATTGTCCTTCATGACACGGGGTAGAGCAGGCAGAGACATCAGGTGAGTGATCCAGGTGAGTGATCCCACAGCCAGGGAACAGGGGTTCCCATGCAGTCACCTCCTGGGCAGCTGCCAGTGTCTTGCAGAGGTTTCCTACAGCACAACTGGAACACCCATTAAAGCACAGGGCCGGGCTTTGGGCAGGGCTTAACAGGGGATGAAACCACTCAGCACCATCCAGGCCTGGAGGCAACATTCCCACTCCAAGGAACCATGAGCAGCTTCTGTGTGCTCCACTCCAGGCTCCTCTCCAGACCCCAGGACACCTCTGCCCACCCCACCTCTGCCTCACAGGTTCCCTCTCCAGATGCTGCCACACTTTGTGTCTGTACCATGGCAGGCTGGCAAAAATGCCCATATTTGTTAAAATTGGCTCCAGGAGTCAGTCCCAAATAGGAATTGGGTATGGGCTGGTCCCTCATAGATCTGGGAAAGCACAAAGCACCTGTGGCAGGAAAGGTGTGCAGTGTGATGTCAGAGGAAGGGCAGAAATGCTCCTGCAGTGGTGGTGGGGTCTGGGTGAAGGGAACTGTGGGGTGGTACCTGGGGAATACAGGAGAAGCCACTGGATAATGGGGTAGGACCAGGAGTTGCCCACAAAACCCATGATCCTGCCTGGGCACAGCATCCTGCTTTTACAGCTTCTGACCTTGGAGCTCAGCTTTGCTATTGCTGAATCTGGGGCTTGCACCCATCAGGTCTAAACACCTTTTCCATGGCTACAGGTGAGGATGGAGGTCCAGACTGTGGGATGTGGGTGGCTCCTCACAACCAGATGGCCCTAAAAGTCCTGTCAAAGAGGAGAAAGGCCCTATAACTGGTGTGCTGGTATCTCTGCATCTCCTTTTGAGTTATTTTCCATTTACACTGACCACTGATCTCCCCCAGTCCTCCCCAGCACCACCACGAGCTGCAAAATATTCTGCTGAAAGGTTTCATGGAGAGAAAGCCCTGGGTTCTTGCAGTCTGTGGTTTGCAGGCAGGAACTGGGACTTCAGAGAGTTGTCAGCAAATTAATGAAGTTCCAGTGACAGAGCTCGTTCTGGGGTGAGCTCTCCCAGTGCTGTGCTCAGCCAGCCCCAGGCCTGTGCAGGGAATTCCCACATCAGGCCCTGGCACGTGTGGAGCTGTGGGTGCTGGGGTGGGATGGGCAGGCTCTGAAATGCCCTCCTGGCAGTCCAGCTGTTCCAGTCTGGTTCTCCAGCCTGGATGTGGTCTGGAAACAGGAGATCTCATGCACAAGGAATTTGCTCCTGTTATTTGGCCTTTATTTTCCTTTGCTCAATTCCATCTCACTCCCCCAGTCCCGCCCTGCCCAGCCATGTGGCAGCACTCTCACAGGTATTTACAACCTTGCAGAGGGAGCCAGTTGGTGTGGTTAAATCCACCCCATCCCATGAAATAATTTATTTTCAATATGCTCCAATTTGTCAGGATACATGGGACTGGAAGGAGACTGGCATGGGAAGTTTGCCCCCACCCTGCAGCACCCACATGCCTGGGGCTGTGGGTCTGGCTGCTCTGCTCGCCCTCTGCCACTGCCCATCAATGCAGAGGCTCAGCTCCAGGAGCTCCCACAGCTCCTCTGGCCATCTTCCATCTCTGCCAAAGCTGGACCTGAGCTATTGGTTTGATTTCAGAATCCTGTTTGCACAATTGCTGCACTGGGAACATGTTGGGATAAACACTTCTGGTTTCATCCTGGGGTGAAGATTATACATAATTTCTATTTAATAGCACTGCAAACTCTGTCCTTTTCTATCTCCCATTTTATTTTTCTATTTATTTATATGTCAACAGCTCTGTGTTGGGAACTATCAGGAGGAAAAACCACAGATGACAAATGTAAGGAGAAATAGGAGGAAGAGAGTACCCAAACCCAGACCTTTTCCCCAGAAAGCTGGACAAGGACCTGCTGCCACATGCAGAGGGGGGTGGAGGGTGTAGATAAGGCTGGAGGATGGGGACTGTTGCTCCTACTGAGGCAACAGTAGTTTCTGCCTTTGAAAAAGGTTCCAGCTTGGCAGAAGCATCACCCAGCCCAGGGATCCCACCAGCAGTGTCTCCATCCACCTCCCCAGGCTCTTCCTGCTGTGCTGAAATCAGCCCTGTACACAAGAAAAACACTTTCCAGTTTCACTGCAGGTCAGAATTCCCTTCCCCACTCCTCAAATGATGTGACCTGTCTGGGAAAACCCCGCTGTTTGTGCATGAGGAAGGTCCAGGAGGGAATCTGTGGCAGTGCAGTGATGCTGCTCTCAGCCCAGAGAGTTCCAGGCACCTTTACATCACTTCTGTGTAAAAAACTGGGCCTGAATTCACACATCACCCAGGCAAATAAACCATTGCTGGAGAAGAAAGGAACTGCTTGTGGTCTGAAGCCTCGGCTCAATCTCAATGGCTTTAAATTAATGATGTGCCCCATGCTTTCCTGAACAGCCCTGTTTTCCTGCCTGAGGTCAGCCATAATATCCTGCAGATAAACATTTCCCCCCTCCCTGGATCTACAAAGAGAGGCAGCTTTGGACTCCGTGTTTCTCCACAGACTCAGGGCTATAAATTGGGCATTTCTGCTGCATTCCCTTCAGGACCTGTGAGACTGCACACATCAGCTCAGTCATATTTTACTGGGGTTTTCTTTAATGACTTCAAAAGTACCTATTCTTCCCCTCAACCAGCATTGCATGAATAACACAATTCTACAATTAATCCTGAATTACTCATACAGTGGACTCCATTTTCCTTTGCATTCAGGAGAAGTTTTAAAAAGTTATTGCTTTCCCCCTCCTTTCTCATTTTTTAAAGACTTCTTTAATCAGACCAAATGGGGCTTAAAAGTACTGGAAATGTCTGGTTTTCTTTCCTACTCAGCCTGTTCAAAATCAAGCTAACGACACAGGACAAGAAAAGTGCTTTGCTTTCACAGGCTGAGAGAAGGGACATGAGGGACAGGGAGTCCTTCACACGCTGCTGATGCTCACTTGGGGACAGGAATCTTTGAACAACTCTGTTGGGTCCCTGTGGAGGGACAGAGGGGGTTTATTTACACATTAGACCTGTGTTTTTTGACTGATCTCCACAAAAGTGCTCATTTTTGGATGAGTTTAAAATGCACTGGAACTCAGTGGATGCTTGAGACAAGTCCTGGCAAGAGAAAGGGATGGGCTTGAGGAAACCCAGTAACCCCAGACATGGGCAGTGGTGAGGTCCCCAAACCAGCCAGGTCCCCTCTGCACACAAAGCCAGACAGGGGCAGCCCAAAGCTGGAGCTCCCCCATTTCCAGACGTTCCTGGGGGGCTGTGTCCCCTCTCTGGAGTCTGGGATGAAATGTTTGATCTGCTGATTGCCAGGAAAGAAGGGGAACACCTGAATTCTCCTGATATTGTTGGCTGCCAGCGTTTCTTGCAGACAACAGGGCACTCTCTTCATCACTGGATTGAGTGAAAATCCCTGGGTGGGGCAGGGGATGCTGCAGGGAATTCACCACTGCCTGGGGTCACCTGTGCAAACCTCGGTGAGGAGATCCCACTTTAGGGAGTCCGAGGGACTGTGGTGGTTTGGCTGACAAGAGGCAGATAACAGCTGGTTAAACCTGCTGGAGAGGAGAGAACTGATTCCTGCTGAGCAAAGTGATTCCTTTGTTTGCCTTTTTTTTTT